>JARFOD010041792.1:0-10225 GCA_031763545.1 Mopalia muscosa | reverse complement strand
CCCCCCCCCCCCCCCCCCCCCCCCCCCACCTCACCCCCACCCCACCCCACCTGGAGGGGGCTTCCTGGTGCACTTGGGCTAAAGGGCAACATGAAGCTGTTTGTGATGTCGTATTGCATCCTGAGATTGTCCTGTTTTGTCCTTGTTTGTTACCTGTGTTGAACAGGTGGTTTCCTTCATCCTATGGGCTGGCAAGTACTGTGTTAAAACCCAATCAAACACACAAACAAACCAGTTTTTTTTTAAACAGTACCGATATTTAACTAAGATATGAATATTCTGTCCTCCCATAAGTGAAATAACCTTGTAAACAATATTAAACCCAAGCAAATTATATGTTGCAGGTTATTGTTTGCTTTTTATATCTCATTTTCCTAAACTCTCAAATACCCCAAACCCACTTGGGCACAACATTGTAAATTGTGTCAAAACAATTATACACAAAACACTCTATTTTTGGCACAAGATGATCAAAGATGCCTGAAGCAGGATTTTTTATGTTTAGAAATGTGAGTGAAAAGATAATAGAAAGGTACACGGTTCAATAATTGCCCCTTGGGCTCATGTGGTAATTCTTGTCAAAACAATTACACACAAAACATTTTATTTAATTTGAAAATTTGCCTGTAGCAGGAATATTTGTATTTGAAAATAGAATAGAAGGGTACAGGGTAAGGACATTTGTTGGTGTATTCAAATGCTAATTGTTTCTTATTGTGTAAGACATCTGGAGACCAGATTTCCACAAAACAGGCATCATGTGTGCTTTCTGTTTTCTGATACTTCCTTTCAGCACATTATTAGCCATGTAAACTAGTGAAATTACTTAAGAGACCATTGTGAAGAACTAAGATATAAAGTTTATAGTGGTGTGAATATTTGAATAATTTTTCGGTGGGTTTTGTGGCACTCAGGGCTACAGGTATTGAAAGAGAGACGTCTCAGTTGTGTAGGTGTCCACCTAACTCTGAACAAGACTGGTTTACACTGTACGTATTAGTTAATTTGTCAGGGTGCAGTTGTATAAAACTCAGTGAATGCTCAATATTTTGTATAGAACCAGTGTTGTTAACCCAGTTATTGTTTAATTTCCAGGAAGACGACAAGCAGCAGCACCTCCTGTTACAGCATCATCATTACAGCGATCATACAGTGCTCAGTAAGTCTTTTACCCTCTCCATTCACCCGCGATCAGGGCTTAGTCGTTAGCCAGTGCGCTTACTATAAACCTACTTCGATGAACTTTCAGAGGATTGAGTCCATCTGTCGACCCTCAGGTATATGAGGAAGTCTCCTGACGTGGCTATGGCAATCTAGGAGCTGGTTTTTACAAGGTTTCTTCTCAGTTTTCCACCATAGACAGGGAACAGTGTGAAGTGGACAATCTGTCATATAATTGAAATACTCTTGACGAACAAAACAACTCCATTAACTTCAATTTTCCACTAGTTTATCTTCTTACTAAACCTACTTCCTTGGATTGAGTCTGCTTGTCAACCATCAGGTATAATATTTCGGGCAATGGCAGGGGGGGGGGGGGGTTTATGAGTGTTTTCACCGAGTTTCTGCTGCATTTAAACACAAAGCAGTGTGAAATGGACAATCTGCTGTCGTATAACTGAAATACCCTTCATTGAACGACATTCTAACATGTCAATTTCTCACTATCTTGCACCTTTAATGTACCACTCACCTGTTCAAGGTCACTTTACACGTAAGGTGTAAAACGGGTGTTTTCTGATGATTGCCGATAACACATGATTTTTTATGGGGTTTCTACTCAATTCAACTGAAAGACATAATAAACAGAACACACTTCACATTTTATGCTTGTGTTAGGCTTGCTATTTTCCTTTAGAGTCCATCATATTATGTAGGGAAATACCCTTGAGCATGGCTTAAAACACCAATCGATCAATGAATTAAACTTACTATGTTTTTATTTGTTCCAGTGCGGCCACAGCTCAGGGTCCGATCTACCAGGACTGTAATGCCCTTACTGCATCACCTGAAAAGATGCAGCAAGACCTGAAAGAGGAATTACAGGGGGATGACAATGACCTTCGGAGTCATGCCTGGTACCATGGTAACATACCGCGCCAGAGAGCTGAGAAGTTGGTGGCAGAAAAAGGCGAGTATTTGGTACGGGATTGTGTCTCACAGCCGGGTAACTTTGTGCTGACTTGTAGCTGGATGGGTGTAGCCTTACATTTCATGATCAATGCCAAGGTAGTGGCATCACCTGGGCGCGGTCCGCCTCGTGTCTTCTTCCAGTTTGAAGATGTGTCTTGCCAAAGTGTTCAAGATCTTCTTCAATATTACAAGGACATGAAGAAACCAATCACAGAAACTTCTGGGGCAATTATAACCAAACCTGTTGGTCGATTTATGCCACTGAGTTATTACGACACTAAATATGGCGCCACAGCTAACCTGAGTGCTAAGTTAGGACTACAGGGGACCCAGACCCCAAGTCAGAGCCCTAAACCCAGTCCGTTTGCTTCACCTGATCGTAGCCCTAGTGCTAGCCCCAAGTTACGAAGGACACCCCATAGAACTGGGAGTCAGCCATTGCTATCAACAGGGAGGTTTAATAAAAGTCCATCAGGATCTCCGTTGAGCGATCAATTTGGGAGCTCACCCAGTATTAATACACCTGCCCCTTGCCCAGGAATTACCCTGACATCAACTTCACCATTCCATCAACGGTCGGGCAGTGAGCCCCTCCTCACACCTACTAATGACAAACATTCGTTCAGTTATGAGGAAGAATTGGAGGGCAAGCTCACCCCAGCCAGCTCAGACAGCAATTTAAACAAAGCCCCTCCTCCTAAACCCAGTAGAGTGCCCTCTGTTAAGTACCTGAAAAAACCCAAAGTGGAGATCCGCAATAAGAAACTTTATGAGGATGAGGATGAACGTGACTATACTGATTACGACACTATTAAATCTAAACCCAGCTGGGTGGACACCTTTACCAAAAAACAGTCTGCCATGGCTCAGCTCAAGGACGACCTTCAGAAACAAAACACACTGTCATACGTAATGCAGAACTCAAAAGAAGAAAACCTTTATGATAATAATATCGGTAGAAATAGATCAGAACCAATTTATGAACCTTTAAAAGAAAAATTGGAAAATGATAAAAATGGACATGTTCAGATGAGGCACAGTAAGGAAAATGTTACTGAAAGATTTTATGACTCAAATTTTTTGCGCAGTCGTGTTTTAAGCATGCCAGCTATTGACAGTGGTCAGAGTATGTTTTTGCAGTCATTTAGCAGTTCATTATTGCCTCCTGAAAACAGACCCTTAGATGTGTCATGTATGTTCAAAGTTAAGACCCTACTGTTGGAGTGTAGTGCTAAAATCCTGGCAAGACATTTGACCCAGGTTGACCTTGAGGTTGCCAAGGTGATAGGTGATAGTGACCTTGGAATGGGAGTTCAATCAGGATTGGAGTTAATAACTTTACCTCAGGGGAGACAACTTCGACAAGATCTGATGGAGAGGTCAGTAATTTCATCTTCAATGTATATTTTTTATGAATGTATTATTCTTCTACTATCTTATCACTTTATGATAGGGTAGTCAGTAGGTTAAATGTAAAAAGGGCAGTCGCCAAAATTACGTTTTTCAGCAAATTTCTATTGCCATGTCATGAGGCTATGCAGTATAACAGTTTATTTATCAGTCATCAATTAAAACAATACTGTTGGGATGAAAACAACCTGTGTGTTACATTGCAAGTAAGAGATCAGAGAATTCTTGAAATGATTTAAATCCATTGAACATCTACAGCATTTGATTAAAACTACTTGTGGCTGTCTTACCTCCGTGACTTGCGTACAGCTTGCTTAGCCATAAACCAGGACCATTTTGAATGTAGTGATATTCGCTAAAACTGCATTAATTTTTCGGCCATAGCCAGGCAAATTGCAGCTGTATAAATACCCTGATACTATGCTATGATGTCATTCAGCTGTAGATCAATAAAGCTACTAATCAAGTTTATTAATTCTCTAATGGGTTGGGGCCAATTAAAATTGCAATTATCAATTACCAATTACACATGTATTTTCCCAATTACAATTACGATTACAATTACACCTAAATCTGAAAATGTCAATTATGATTACAATTATACGACCCCAGTAAAATCCCAATTACAATTACGATTACAATTACATACAAATTTGAAAAGGCCAATTACGATTATGATTACACTGCCCCAGTAAAATCTCAATTACAGTTACGATTACAATTACACCCAAATGTAAAAATGTCAATTACAATTACGATTACAATTCTATCGTAAATATGGCCTCAGTAAAATCTCAGTTAAAAATACGAGTAAAATTATGGAGAAAACCAACAATCTTAAACACATAATCTATAGAATGCTTTATGGAGACACAAAGTCATGTCATTTCATAAAATTCATCAATTTTTTTATAAAAACCTGTTTTAAACTATTGTTACCCTTCTATCTCTCTTATTTAAAAAATAGACAAACTATATGATGTTCGAAGGTACAGAGTTCAAGAATCTCAAATCGTTGGGTTTATGTATTGTAAAGCTGTGGGACTTAATATTTTTAATTGCATATTGCAACTTATCAAATGTATTACAGAAACAACATGAAGCTTAACAAACATTAAACAACTAAAATGCATTCTATGAACATACATTTTATTCTGGTGATTTGCCACTTGCTTCAGTACAGGGTGTGTTAGACTCTTAGTGTCAGACCTTTTGACTACAGAGTCTGCCTTACTAGGGGCTGTATCTTTGCTCAGTCACAGACTCTATGTTTTAAAGCTGGCTGTTTTATTTTTATTACAAATTTCATCATAGCCAGTCACTAATATGGTTATTTGAGTTATTGCAGTGAGTAGAAAACTAGTATATAAATCAACATGTGATTTGTAGCTAAAATTGAAGATACCAGTGTGGACAAAATTGTTGGCCATATAAGAGTCTGCAAGCTTCTGTATAAACTCTGGGATTGTCTTAATCCCTTCCACTGCCTTCCTTCAACTATTTGACCATTGACAAATTAAAATAGCAAACTTGTATGGATGTAGGGTAGCATAAGCATTAAGAATCATTAATGTTTATACATCCTGGTGCAAGGTCAGTAAATGTGTCAGAAGTCTATATTATACATTACAATCCACTGTACCCACATGTGTCACCCCAAAAGGCTATAATCCAATTACGATTACAATTACATGAACATCAATTACAATTACGATTACAATTACAACTCTGTTTAAAAAGTTCAATTATGATTACGATTACAATTACAACAAAGTTCAAAAACTTCAATTACGATTACAATTGCAATTGCATTAACTTCAATTACGATTATGATTACAATTACAACAAAGTTTAAAAACTTCAATTACAATTACATCAACCTCAATTACAATTATGATTACAATTACAACACAATTGGAAAAGTCCAATTACGATTACCAATTGCACTATAATTGTAATTGAATTATTCAATTACAATTACAATTGTAATTGGCCCCAACCCTGAACGGTGCATTTTACTTTTCGACGATAGAAACATTCCGAAGCAAAGTAAATATAGAGTGCTCTGGTCGGGAGCAAAAATGGTATTTAGCTGGCTGGCATAACTGCATAATGGCCAATGATTTACACAGACACAAAAGAAAGCATGTTCTTATTACTTCAAAACCGTATTATGTGGGTCTAAAAAAAAACACAAAAGCTGTGTGGTGAAAAGGTAAAAAGGTATAATCAAATAATGGATGTTTTAAAAATTCCAAAAAACATAACGGTATATATCTTTACAAACAAAAGGAAAATTGAAGGAATACAATCAGGTTAAGAACTGGATAATCTTGATTATTGATTGATATATACACAAAGCATGCAGAAGTCATTGTTGGCTGCTGGGATAGTGGATTTTTATGTGTAGACTGCTTGATTTTCCACCCTTTACCAGCCCAAGCTATCATCAATAATCCCAAGTTTTTATTAATTGAAGAGTAGCAATGCTGTCTTTAACTAGCACTATGGAGGAAGATTCCCTTTCTAACAGTATCAAAACACCTATCATTTTCTGGTTGTCCTAGTGTCAATTATGGTTGGATTACACCCAAAGGGCTTAGGCAGACACCTGTCCAACCATCAAAGTGGACACCCAAAAGTGAACAATTGCCTCATTTGGACACCCTTTTTTAAGAAACTAACATGCTGGAGATAGAAAAAGTGCCAAAATTGGACAGCCATTTATTTAAAAAATGAAACACAATGACCATTTTGGAAACCATATTTTTGATTTCTGGTTAAGCCTCTGATTACACCACTGTTGTATTAGTGAAATACTAGCATAAAACACCAAGCAATCAATCAAGCAATCAATCAGTTGGCTTTTCTTTTACAGTTGACAAAAGCAATTTTATGGTGGGGAGTTATCCTCCTCGTAAAGAAGTTCAGAGTTACACGACACCCAGTGACGAGGCTCCATCAGGTTTCATTGCTCGGGGTCAATACAAAGTGGACAGCCAATTTATTGATGATGACGGCCATGTGTATCTCAAGTGGGAATGGACATTGGAAATTAAGAAAGATTGGAAAGATTAATAAGAGTTTGATAAGATCTTTCTATAAATCCCTAAGCACCAATTGAAGAAAGCTGCTGTACCAAATGTGAGTGTAACTCCAGACAACATACAACATGATCTGCATTAGTGGGGCATTTCAGTTTAGTGTCAAACGAGACAAATTGATTCAACTGTCCAGCTGTAAATTCAAAGACGAAACATTTAGAGATGTGCAAAGAATTTCTCTCTCTCTCTCTATTATTTAATAATTAGAATTTTTCCAGACTCACTTTTGGGTGTGATATTGGTATTCGGCAAAACAGTGATATGATATCTGTTGATATGTATAATATTCTTGAAAAACTGACATAGATCTTTACTGGGATATATTTAATACTGTTATGAGAACATGTACAGTACTTTTACCTAGGTTGATAAAAATTGCGAATTTGATTGATTTTTCAGTAAAACAAAGCAGTTCTTTAAATATTCTACTCACCCCTTAATTATAATGGTTTTCCATTTTCAAAAAGCTTATATTTTTTTTGTAAGAAAATCAAATGTTAAGCCCTGATGTTGTTCTGGTAGTTACACTCAACTTAAGCTACAGCTGTATGTAAGAAATCACTTTTAGTTTGTGAAATGCTTGTCAGCCAATCTATATAAATCCTGAGATTGATAGCATTGTCTTGATAGTAGTGTGACCGACTGCTTCTCAGCAGGTCAACATATATCAGCTTATTGATGTTTGTACAATTATATTTAAATTGTTTCAAAATGTAGGTTATTAAGTTTGTTTTAGTGTCTCTTTTCTCTCTTTCTTTTTTTTTTTTTTTTTTGCTGCTTTAATTTTCTTGTATTTTTATTTCTTTTCTTCTCTTTTTTTGTATTGTAACCCATAAAAATAAGTTTCCTGTGGCCTGTACAATTTCATTCCCTATTCCATCCAGTACCATGTTCTCCATGTCATATCTAGAACAAATTCATTTACTACACCTGTCTTATCTTAACTTCTTTTGGCCCAAACATATTTTTTTAATCAAGTCTTGAACTTACAATGGATTAAAAAATAACAAAATCAAATGAACTGTATATTTTTCATTTCTCCTTATCAATTTGTTGTTATTTTGTTGAAACTTTTGATATAAGGCTGGAGGATACCAATGTTTTGGACCCTATAATTTTTGAATGCGATTTGGTTGAATTTTGGTGTATAGATCACTTGCGCTTGTCATCTTCGTATCTGATATGTTTTGTATGATGTCAAGGTTTTGTACTATTTCAAATTTGCCGATTTGATAGAATTCATGAATTAAGTTTTTGTAGCAGTTTCATGCTTCATCAATGCATTATCTGTACCCCGATGCTATGCTTGTGGACACTCTGTGGCTCACATGGTCTACCAAGTGCTTGGAGGAGGCACTTCCTGGGACAGAACTCAACAGGAAGAGAGTTTGCAGGGGTACATGACCACCTTCAATACACTGTAAACATACACATGGTTTTATTGCTCCATGGTTTACCTCATTGATATGTCCTGCAGCTTGGAATTTGTTGTTGCAGTGATGTGCCTGGTGGTTTCTTTCATCCTTTGCTATTATGATGTTGTACATGGGTTAAAACATTAAGAATGCTGTCCAGCATGTTGGAAGATGTAAACAGATCTAATTTAGTTTCCTGAAATCGTTAAATGGCTCACTGTGATATGATGTATCTCATGAATTTGTGAAACAATTCTGTGTTTTTCTATATTCTTCTTTCATGTATTACCAGATGTCAGGAAAACAGCTCTGATACATTTATGGTGCTTCAATTTAACATTGCCTTTTCTTATAAAAATAAAAATAATAATTGTAAAAGTGTGGTAAATACAGCTATTAATAAATAGTGCACTAATTTTTATTTTTAATTTGGTTGGTGCTCAAAACTTATATATCAAAATTAGACGTATGCCACGAATTGAGTCTATTTAATGTGTACTTCACCTCTGATGCTATATATATTGAAAAAAGGTATAAGTTTGTGTTTTTATTATCAGTCCTCTTTTAAAGTAAGATTATAATAACTAGGCGATCCATATTTTGAAACAATTTCACAAGGGGAATTTAATTATTTTTTTTAGTACCAAAAATAAAACAAATTAGCAAAGACCTGTAAATGGACACGTTAATTTGACTAAAATAGTAGAATTCCATGAAAAAGATTTTTTCCAGGTCCACGTACTTGTTGTCAGCAGATTGTCCAGACTAGAATAAAACGAGAAGTTTTGAACAGAATGGTATGAGGCCGGCTTGTCAAAACAGTATCTTCATTCCATATATATGTCAGGGGCTCGTTTCACAGACGATTTTAGCTTACGCCGAACGTAACTATTTTAACAACACTATATATTCAACACTGGTCGTCATGGTACTTACGTTTTGCGCAAGCTAAGATCGCTTTGTGAAACAGGCAACCAGCAAAATTTGCATTTTTGGAATTCCTTTCGTTGCTAATTAAGAGACCGGGTCAATTTACCTTGGCGTTCATCAGGTGCGTCGTGTTAGTAGTAGTATTTTATATAAAGGTTTTGTTATAAATGAAACGCTTGAAAATAAATAAATTGTCAGAAAAAAATTCATCAGATTCATTATTTGTGAAAATGAAAGCCCAACTGCCGGTGCCGGTTATCAGATTAGCAGGTTTTGTTCTTTGGCGACATTGTGCAGTACCGATTTACTGACGATATAAAAGAGGTGCATTTAGGTAGAGAAAACTAAGTTAAGTTTTAGCATTTGAAAATGCTTCCTTCCTCTCAGACATTTTAAGCAG
Source organism: Mopalia muscosa (assembly GCA_031763545.1). NCBI lineage: Eukaryota > Metazoa > Mollusca > Polyplacophora > Chitonida > Mopaliidae > Mopalia > Mopalia muscosa. Next base: position 833 of record JARFOD010041792.1, on the reverse strand, counting down.
AAACATGTCTGTAGACGCTAATTCCTCAAGGATATATGTCCAATCGGGTGGTGAAACAGAAAAATTTAGAAAAGCAGAAACCATGTCTTGGCAATCTAAATTGGTTTTAACGTTATCAAACCGTGAAGAGACCAGTGTGAAACAAACAATAGGACAAATTCGTAAGTTAAACCGTTCTGAAGATAAAGCTTGAGGAGGACGAGTAGAGCGGAACAGACAGAAAAATGGATGTATTTTAAGATACCACCACAATATATTGTGGAGGTAATGCGAACAGTTTTGAAGTTACAGCTTTAAATAGAACTGGGATAAGGAATAGACTTTGGCTTTGATATAAAACAGACTATGGCGGTGCAAAGTGTCCATGAACGGTGTAACAAAGAAAACCGCTGTATATAGCATTTTGCCACTGGACACGTTTTTATGTAGTAATGATTTACTACATGTTAACGTTACAGGCAGCGTTAATATGTATTAAGGAGCGGCACCTTAGTACTTGTTAAGTAAGGGTTCAATGATAGAGTGCTGGGACAGCAGCTTCGTACAAGCGACACGGGAAACCCAGAAGAGGAATCCCCCTGCCTGGCGTGGGACCCTGTGACGTCACAGACTGACCATGATGATCCGGGGACGCAAGTCTTATATACTAGTACAGAGAAGGTTGTTGAAATAAAAAATAAAATGACATACGGAAACATGGGGATGGATGTGTCATACATCGATCTGTTGGGCCGTATACACCCATAGTCTAGGCTATGTCAATGCAATACAATCAATAAATGGAGAACAAGCGACTCTTGATTGATAACAAAACGAAGAACAGGCTATACCAC
>JARFOD010041781.1:0-10225 GCA_031763545.1 Mopalia muscosa | reverse complement strand
AATTCCACGGGTGTAGCTTAAACGGTTTTCGAGAAAACAGGGTAGAAAACTTGCCTATCGACAACAAAGTCAATGCTAGAATTCGTGCAGAAACCATTCAACTGTACACTTACAATGCATTGAATCACAATTTTCAAACTTAAAATTAAAGGACTTCTAATTGTAATTTGTGTATAACTGTTTCAGTAAATGCAGGCTAATAATATGAATTTTCGTATTAACAAATAAATAAAAATAAACAAAGTGTTTACCTCGAAGGGGCCTATCATCCTTAAGTGTTAAAGTAACTTGTCAGAAATCTTAATTTTGTTTTTTTATTATCAGAATATCCGTGGTTTCAGTCACAGAGTTAGAAAGTAATGACATATATAAAGTACCGTATAACCAATTTGTTAGACCCTTTGACTGGATCCCAATTTCCACTCAAAGATACAATGTTCGATGACTCTTCATGCAACAAACCTTATTTTTCGGGTTTTCTGACTGTTTTTTTTTTTTTTCATGGAAATTGGTGTGTAATCAGCATTATTTTAAAATAATCTTTAAGGATGGGATACTGTTCAGCTGGTAGGGATATGGGTTAAACCGAATGGAACTCATCTGATTGCTGCCTCTTATCTGAAGAGCATTTTTGCTTTCACAAACAGATGTGACACTTCTTTCAAATGAGGAGGTATACATCATTTTCTTAATCACAATTCAAATAATAATAGATTTCTGTTTAGTGGGCCTAATAAAAGATCTTATCTGGTATGCCAGCCAGGTCTTTATATACTTTGACATCGATCAGTGTCTTGGAAATCTGCCTGTTTTGATGAACTTAGCCATTTTCTTATATTTCCCGTGTTAAAATTAAAACCTTCAACCTGTCATTTTAACCATTCTTATAAATCTGTTTGTCAAAAATGACAGGTGGACTTTGCTTGGCATTATCACATTCTAGACCATGACCTAAATTTATATTTAGGCTAAAAATAAGTTTAATGGTAGGGCCATGAAACCTGCGGGTGTTAATGAAGGTCTACATGAACCTAAATTCCAGAAAACATATTAAAAAAGTATTCGGTATTTTTAATAAAACAGGAATGTAGGTGGCCATTGGTTCAGATTGATATTACACCTCTATCTGAAAGGCATGGAACGCTGATACAATTTCTCCTGTAGTTTGTTTATCTTGAGGAGAATGTAGAAAAGCCTTTGTTTTAAGAGTGTTCTTGTTTTTATCACATTAATGCGTAACTATTTTGATTGAAATTTATACGGTTATCCGGACAAATACTATTAGGGTAATCCATTTTTTTTTTTTTTTTTTATAATCGTCAGACTATTTCCCTCATTTATATAATTCCACCTAGTATAGTGATAATGGCCGTAACTGGTCATTTAACTGTTGGTTTTTGCGCAGCTTAAATATGTACTATCGTTCAGCAATACTGAGATTTAATCGCCTAAAATGCATAAAAGGTACATAGATACATTTTGTTATTATATCGTCGTTTGTTAATTTACACAGCAACAGAATCGCCCAATACAGACACGTCTAAAAGATGCATGATATCCGGATAAAAACTATTAACTTATATTTTATGGATTATTATTCAGATTATCTCAGTATATTTGTTTGTGTACATGAGGTGCTAATTATACTTACAAGATAATCCCAAGAGACCTTGCCTATCTCTGTGACGACGGGACGTTCTACATAACACCAGGCTCTTTTGACCAAGTATACACATTACACGGTGTTATTTGGGTGAGAAAAAAAGCGTTTCTTTTGGTATCTGCTCTGTTTTGAAACAGAAGACAGAAAACTTACGAGCGGATGTTAAGATTGGTCAAGACTTCGAGCGAGTCTCGTTTCCTCCAGTTTGCCTCCTCTTTCATACTGGCTGGCTTTGAAGCATCCGTCCATGCTGCGCTTAAAAGTGTATTGCCAGACACCATTGTGAAGGGCTGTTTTTTCCATTTCACCAAATTTATTTGGAGAAACGCCCAGAAACATGGTTTACAAACGCTTTACCGAGATGTCACTGATGTTCGATCTAAGATACGACAAGCTGCAGTTTTTCCGCTGATGTCAACAGATGAAGTAGAAATGTTTGGCTGAATGCTATAGCCGAGTCTTAAGGGATCGCAGAGTGTACCAGATTGTTTTGATTATGTTACGGAAAGTTTTGTAGAAGGACACTAAAGCCGAGATATGTGGAAGCATCCTGAAACAGAAGATGCCAGGCTAAACACCAGCCCAGAAGGATGGCACAACCGGATGAATTCTATTGATACCAAAGCACACCCAAACCTGTTTGAATTCATCCTAATAATTAAGATGGAACAGTCAGGGATGGAGACAAGAGTTGCCTGGGCAGAGAATGGTGCCAGGTTTGCCCCCCAAAAGGCTGAACTACCGTAAAATTGACATGTTGGCAATTGATAAATTAACTATACACCCTACAAATAAAATTCCTTTCTACTGCATACAAAAACCGCGACAGAGGTGTATAGTTTTGAGGAAGGGGTGTGTTAGTTCGAGCGCTGCACACCCATTATTATCGTTGTGCTTCTTAAATATTAGTGTGCAGTACATCTACTTAATTCTTCGCATTCATTTTTCAATTACTGTTCACCGTCTGCTCGAAAGGCTATCGAATTTAATCCTCTATTAGATGTCACGCCATGTTGAAGGTGTATCTTTAATCCGTTATTGGCGTCTTTTGAGCAACAGGCCCAGGTCAATTTTTGTAACCATCAATTACCATCTAGCTTTTTAAGGCAGACTAAGAACTTTGGGATAAATCCGCACCATTAATATCTTACCAGGAAGTGATGAAGGTGCTCTCCCTCTACAACAAGCCAAAGGTGCATAACAATTGTTTGTACACAGGACTTCCCTAACTCCATGAAATGTAACTATCTTAATCCTCACATTACTAAACCTACCCGCGTAACCGAACGGTCTGCTACTCTAATAGGTCATATTTTTACTAACTCTCCCGATGACCGTTTACTTTCTGGAATATTTATCACAGACATTACGGACCATTACCCCAATCTTTATTCATAACAGTGCACCCGAACCCCACCTTACACCAAAGTCATACACCTTCAGAAAAATAACCCCCGAATTAAAAAACCTGTTTGATGAAAAAAATAAAAATATAAACTGGGATAGTGTTTATCAGCAAGACAATGCTGCGACTTCACTTACCAAATTCTATGATATATTTACTACCTTGTACAATAATACCTTCCCAATCGTAGATTTCACTCATAGAAAACAGAAAATCACAAAACCCTGGACATCGTGTGCACTGCTAAATTCCATTTATAAAAAAGACATTCTCTATCGTTTACATCTCCGTACAAAGATTTTGAAAATAAACTTAATGCTGTTAATAATGATAAACATGGAAATTTCTCAACCAACTAATGCACAAAACAAAAACCTCTATCAAAAATGTTTTCTCTGACAATAAAACAGTTACTAATCCCAAAATAATTGGTGAAGACTTCAACAAACATTTCACATCTGTAGCAGACAAATTAAAAATGCATACTCCCAAAACAAATTTAGACTCCAATCAGTTTTTAGGTTACCCTGTTTTCAATAACTTTGATTTTACCCGTGTCACCCCTAACGAAGTCCACTCTACCATACTGTCTTTGAAACCCTCTGCCTCCGGCGTGAATGGTATTAAAGCCTCCATCCTAAAATTATCATCCGACTACATAGTGAAAACTCTCTGTCATTCAATTAACTTATATCATTTCGTACTGGACTTGTACCAGACTTTATTAGATGCTAAAGTTAGTCCTATTTTCAAACATGGTGACGCCAAATCAGTCGAAAATTATCGGTCAATATCTGTCCTCCCCTCAATTAGCAAATTATATTAACGACTAACGGTCAACCAGATAAAACATCACCTTGAATCTATTAATATTATAACTCCTAACCAGTATGGCTTTAGATCTAACCATTCGACAACCCTTGGTTTAAACATGATTTTATTAGATGGGAAACGCTTTAAGCCAAAGGCTTATCCTGTGTCTCCTGACAAAAACAAGGTTTTCATACAACATATTAATTAGTACATTTGGAAAAAAAAGAGAATTGTGCAGGTGCAGGACTGTACACTGTGAACGGGTAAATACGTAACTATCGTTGTAGGTTTAAGGACGTATATATATGACCATTATGATAAAATTTATTAATATGAATATTTTTTGTATCTTATAGAAAGCCAAGATCAACAGCATCGCCGTTATGTTGGGATAATACCTTCTCAGTTTTTAAATATTTTAATTAAGAAAATTTTGCAGGCCGAAACCCGCCTAGGAATCGAACCCACGACCCTCCGTATCAGCACCGAATCGCTAGTAGTATATGCCGGCCACCCGACCTTCTACTTTATTAGTAGTATTTGAATTACACGGTAATATTTAGCATTTGATGTTGTTTACAATACATAAACGTGTTTCAGAATATTGATTCATTAGTGTGTACACGCAATTATAAGGATCGTCAGCAAGAACAATGAGCATACATCTATATATATAGATATGTTCGTACACACGTTAGAATGTAAGTTAGGATGTAAAACGTGACGTTTCTTTGATAAAACAAAGTACACACTCTAATATAAAAACGTTGGTTTCTACGGATAACGTTTCACAACCATACATTAGTAACGTTGGTGTTATTTCGCCGGTGAAACCATAGTCAAGTACTTTGTCTAGCATATTTTTTCTATGGACACGAAATAGAGAGCAGTACAACAAGAAGTGGCCGGCCGATTCGTCAAAATAGCCGCATCTACATCTGGAAGAATCTGACACATGGTTTGAAAATAAATCGACGGACAAGGAACTGCAGCCACATCGTAGATACAGACAGATAGTTATAGATACGCTGTCCACTGTAAAACCATGGAGGAGGCACAGAGCATTGGTGCTCAAACCAGTAATCACACGCAGTGCTCCCTTCTGAATTTGTACGAGTCTTTTTTAAAAATTATTTTCAGACATGTTGTTCCTAACAATATCTGGGTATTCAAGGCTAGGCCTAATAAAACTTTTCGACATGATTTCAAGACATTTTCGGTCGAAAATGAATCGAAGACCTCGAAAAATAGATAGTTTGGAATTTGCACTGCATGGCCAAAAGGTTACTGATGTGTTGGTACCAAGAGCCATCGGAGGAGAATGTAATGCCGAGGTGTTGTGGCTGTCAGTTTGGTTAATCTGACTTTGTTTAAATTCAGTAGTGATGTTAGTTGGAGATCGACGGCGAGATATTAATAAAGCGATAGTTTCGGAGGCGTTGAAATCGACCAACCAGTTCTTAGCCCAATGTTCGATCGTGTCAAGATCGCTCTTCAGAGTAGACGTTGTACTAAAATTATCTAGTCTATATGATGTTATGTATAGACAAGTATCGTCTGCGAACATGCAAATGTTATTTGTAATATCGTTAGGTAAGTCATTTATATAGATTATAAACAAAAGATGACTAAGAACCGAGCCCTGGTGAACACCCGCATTTATTTCACGAAGTCGTGATTCTTGACCATTCAAAACAACCCTTTGTTGCCTGTCAGAGAGATAGTTAGCCACCCAGTGCAAGATATTCCCATGAATACCGTACCTCTCTAACTTAGTTAACAAACCTCTGTGCCAAAACCCGATCGAATGCCTTAGAGATGTCGAAAAATACGAAATAGATTTATTTACCTTCGTCCAAGGCCTTTACTGTATCGAAATAAATATCAAGTAATTGAATAACAGTGGATCTTTCAGGGAGGAATCCGAACTGTGAAGGGGATATTTATTTTTCAAGATAAAAGAAAAGGTGATTAAAAACAGCCTTTTCGAATACTTACTAACAACACTTAAACGCGATATAGGCCTATAATTGGAACAAAGGTGTCTGTTGGCTTCTTTGAAAATAGGGGTAACATTAGCAATTTTCCACCCATACGGGAAAACACTGTTTTTTCGGGATAGATTGAATGAATTCGTTAAAATGGGAGCAAGATATTGTTTGCCCTCCCTTAATAAACGTGGGCTGATATCATCCGGACCATCGGACTCGTATGTTACACCTCCAGATATCAGCAAAGGGGGGAGGGGGGTAATTGTTGAAAATTTACATTCGATATTTTCAGAAATGATTTGGACAATTTCCACAAGAATTTAGTGTTAATATTTCCCGTTTTTATTTTCTCAGCTAGTTTTTCATTATAGTCATATTTAGCTTGTCTGATTAATACGTTAACTTTATTTCGTTGATGTTTATACGCCAAAATATCGTTTAAACTTTTAGATCTGCGAGATTTCTTTAACATTTTATCTCGGATCTTCAGCTCGTTTTTAATAAAAGAAGTGATCCATCTTTTGTCATTCGGTTTGATGGTTACTATTCTATTAGGAATAGAACATTTAGCACAATCAATTATGTTCGTGGTGATAATATCACATTGAATATCAATATTATCGTTTATTGTCAAATTTGGCCAAGTACAACTCCCTAATTTATCACAAAACGACTGCCAGTTTGCTTTTTGGTAGTCCCAAACAAGTCGTTTGTATGACTTCTCTTTGGCGGTATTAGCGCAAACTTAACAAAAGTTGGGCAGTGATCACTACAAAAATCAGTCAGTTATTGTGCTGTGCCGGGAAGAAATAACTGGAACAAGAAGGGTGTTTGAGGCGGGCCTGACATATGCCGTAGCCAGCAATTATGTCACTCAAGTTATGAAGACCCGAATTCAATAGATCTTCATTGAGATCACCAACAATAACAATAGTATTGTCACTGAAATCGTCGAATATTTCTGTCCGATATTTTCAGACAAAACTGACCATTTAACTACATTAGTGTTTTGCGGTCGGTATATGACACAGAGGATTGTCTTGGCTTTTGTGTGAACTTCAAGCCAGATCATCTCAAGGTCAGGAGACTCGTAGGTCTCACGACGATTAACTGCTATGTGATTGGCTACATACACACAAAACTGTTCCTATTGTCTTTTTTTATATTATGTTAAGTGAAAGCTATTTATTCTACATATGTCTATTTCCTTTTCTCATATGTCCAATTCTTTCTCAACACTGTATTTTGGAATAAATTATTTATATTAAATATTTTGAATTCATTTTCACGCTTGGGAAATTCTTCTTTTTGTTTTGAACACATTCGAAATTGATTTTACTATATGCTGAAAGGAGTTCTTTTGCAAATATGATGTGAAATCAAATAATTTATTTAACATTTGTGAAGAAGAATTTTGCATATTGTTAGAATAAATTCTACGTATGTAGAATAAAGACAGAAGTCATAAGACGGCTTGTCACAGGAATGTACTTCTATAGAGAAACAGCCCTTAGGTCAGCTTGATTTTAGTATATTTAAACTGTAAATCAATGGTTGTTTTTGTATTTCCCCTATCGAATGATCGAACCTTAGGTCCCTGGTTGGTGGAGAAGTAAATATAAAGGGGACCACCTGTTACAGTGTAGTATTGCTTAGTAAGCCTACACCTACGCATACTTGATAGACGGAGTTTAATGCTAAGCCCACACTAGATGTGAATACGTATCTTATACATATATACAGACCATAGAGAAACGATGTCCAGCCGTATATCAAACCTTTCAGAAAAATGGCCTGTCTCTGAATAAAAAACATCACACTCACCAAGGGACGGTTTGCAACTAACAGAGATCTAGGCATTGCCCGCCAAATCTCGTTCTCAAATCGGGAAGACACTGGCAGTTTGGATGGATAACAAATAAGTAGGGTTTACTGATGAGAGATTTTGAAGCGAAAAGGGGCATCAAGTGGTTGTTTTATAGGGTAAAACTAACCCAAAAGTGTTCGAGGAATAATGCGGAATGTTTTAAATTAAGGTAAGATCATAACATTTTTATTTATGGGAAAATATGGTGCAAAATCATGATAGCGTTCGCTAATTTTCAAAGATTAGAAAGACGCAAGTAGCGTAGCTAAGGCCACACGGACATTGATGCTACACACTCATTAACTACATGCATAGATGTCCGATACCTAGACGCCCTATATATCAAACGGACAACCTATTACAATTCATTAGGTCTATTCGAGTGAACGTTTTCGTTAAAATGATACTCCGCACTGCAATAAAATGCATATAGGCAAAACGGGCATCATATCTTGTGTTCAATTATGTTCTCTAATTTTCTAATCGATGCCATATTCACGTTTATTTAATGGTAACATTTCAAGGGATATAGGGGTTATTTCAACCCGGAGTATCGCTTTAAGTACGATTCAACCGTTGTCTACGAATTTTGTCATGTCGGAACATCCTTTGACACTCTCCATACCGGTACAGTTATCTCGGAGGTGAATGGAAGCAATAATACTACTAGAAAACCTGTAATGTCAACCGTCGGATGTTTTGTCACGAATGTGTCGAAATCAACCAAAGTACTCCGCGGATTTGTATTGTAAAAACCCACAACAAGCCTGTTTCTTGGCTAAATCCAATTTAAACAAAACACTGTACCGTTTTCATGTATGACTTGTTGCAAATAATTCAAATTTCATCTGCTGTAAGTATTTTAAAAATAATGTAGCTTCACTGACGTCATCATATCAACGCAAGAATTAGCCTTCAGACGTAAACAATAAACATGTGAATATGGTAAAGTAAATCTGTACGAGTTACCTCGCTTGAAATGAACTGCATTACGTGAGAGGTTATTTAAGGTACGGAAATGGCCGACGATGTTGAGACATGCGAATTTTGTTCAACTGATAGATTCGTTAAGTTTCGTTGAGTACGAAATTCAACAATTTTTTTCCCGGTTAAATTGGTCACGTGTTCAGCAAACATGGTTGTTCTGAACGAAACTACATAAATCTGGGATACAGTATACAGGATCCCAGCATAAATGTACCAGTTGAATTAAATTTGTAGAGAACGGCTCCACTGTGCTTAACGAAAACACCCAGTCGAATGCGTCTGTTGACAATCAACGCCCCCGACAAGCACACAGGAGCGCCGGTATATTGGAAATCCAATTAACGTGTGAAAAATCCATTCGACTAGAAAGAAGGGTCTACTATTTTTTGTTGCGCAGCTATTTACGTGCCCAACCAAATTGCCTGTTCGAATACACCTAATGTCTCTGGTACAGATATGACATCCACAGAGACATGTAATTAAAACAAACTCTTGTCAAAAAAATAATAAATTAAATAAAGTATGTGATAGACGGTCCTCGAAATCCCTCACGAGAGGGGGCTCTAAAACCACAATTTCAACAACAACATGCCTCCCGTCGGGCCGTTCACTGTTAGGGTTCCGCCACAAACTTTTTCACACTTGCTGTCAATAGGTTGCAATCAGTAAAAGCTAGTTATTTGTCAAGCAGGAGTGAATACATAATCCTTGGAGTCACGTGGGGGGATCAGCACGGAATTCGCCACCAAGTCTAGGAGGCGACGCCATAAAACGAGTCCTATTTGTTTTCAATACCGGTTAGCGATCCCACTTAAGCTGTAGGTGGTAACAGAAACATAATAGCCCGAGCAGAAAAAGTAAGGACTAAGTATAAATACAAATGTACATGAATAATGTTGGTTTATTTGGCTGACAGCTGCCTCCTGATCGAACCGAAAACTAAGATTTGGGGTAAGAATTCTCTGTGATTTTGTGTGATGAATATTTTGTGTACCGGTAAACGCAACAACCAGAAGTCTACTCAGTATTGACTAATATGCGTTCTTGGTATACCTTTACACTACGGAACTTCTTTTAATGAACCGATTTGCTTACGACCGGTAGATCTTTGTTGTTCTTTTAAGTAAAAGATACACACATTGTGTTTTCAAAGGTTATTAGTTCAGAACACAATCTACTTCTTAACTAAATTTGCGTATTCCATAGCTATATAAAATTCGCGAATAATGTGGCGAAAAGTTTAGGATTCTGGCGAAAAAACTGTATGTACGAGTTTTAAACATATTTTAGCAGAAGGACCTGTAACAGCCCACTGCAGTCTTCTATATGAAAGTAAACTTGAAATTCCAGTGAAGGTTATTTACATTCCACCGCTTCAATGTTAGTATTTCTACGGTCTTTTCCTGTACCGTTGTAAAAAAAAAAAAAAAAAAAACGATTAACGGTTGACTCAACACTCCACCTTGAGACATCCTGGTGAGATAGATAATGATGGTGCG
>JARFOD010041770.1:0-10226 GCA_031763545.1 Mopalia muscosa | reverse complement strand
TTAACGAATACGTTAATATTTAAGCAGCAGCGACTGCTAGTCATAAATCACAACGATCCCCCAGATATGCATCAACAACATTACAAAGACGACTGTTTAGTTATCACATTATCTAGGGACAATGTTTTAGTTTTAACAGAATCTATAGTTTAGACAGTTTTGCAGGTTGAAACACGTCCATGAATCGGGCACAGTCGGGCACCGAATCGCCGCTCAGTAAATGCCAGCCATTCACCTAGCTCAAGAACCCTCTCTTATTCAAGCTCGGAAAATGTGTTAGAACATGTAACCAAATGTTGTATCATAGTCTTGTGAACCGATGCTGTGCGGACTGAGGAAAACATCAATGATCGAATCACTCACAATCTCTATACCAGAAAATAAACATACCGCTTTGTCGGGTTTAATTTGGTTAAATTTAGACTTGACATTAATTTCACTTCCGATTATTTCACTTATACGATGGCATGCCAGCATGAACCCAATAAGTTTTTTTGAATTTGAATGGCAAACGTGTTTTATTTTTGGTTAAATCAAGACTCTAGCATTCACTGTGTGTATATATAGACATAGAACTTGACCTAATTTTTAAAAATATTTATACATATACGAGCTTATATGTTACAGATTGTAAGAAAAAACATTATGAGTTATTGATCTGTATAGGCGAGTCTATGCATTCAGCAAGTAAATGCAACAGAACCGAAACCAAAGTATGGACGTTTTTAACTCAAACGGTCACATTTTATACAGATACCGCTAAAGCGAAGCAGTGTTGTTGTTTACAAAGTCCATCCATGGTGTGATGCGATGAGGATCACTGCGCGCTGAAAGCTGGTTTCCGAAATATCGGAAAGCAGACAAGATGGCTAGGTGATACCGTAGAGTTGGAATCTTCGCAGGTAGGTCCGCACATAATGTTTAAATTGGTTCCGTTTCGTTTCCCTTCTCTCGGCATACCCCTCTGCGATAGCCGAGCGATTGTCTTCTTTAACTACTCCACCATGGGTCTGTTAGCTAAATCTTGCCTTCTACTCTGCGATAGGCTTACCGTCAGAAATTCTGACAAAACCATTTTGAAACCGTTTTAAACCATTTTTGAGCCATTATTTAAAGAACAAACCATATCTAAATATTATCAGTAATGGTTAATCGTGACAATATGTAATGTTTTTAGCACAAGAAACAAAGGGATTATGTTTGCAGCATTTTACATAGCAAATTTCTCTGAACAACGTGAAACGTCATCGCACTCTCAAAGTTCACTTGCGTTCATTGCGTCATACAGAGTATATTGCTACATAAAACGTCAAATACATTTGACATCTTCATTTGCGTTATATAATCAAGGTTTAATGTGAAACAAAAAAAGTAGTGCCGAGCCACAGAGGTGAATGGCAAGTGATCCTATGGTAGAGATTGAACTATAGTAGCCTACAAAAATCCGTTGCAACAAGGATCAAAGTGCAACTAAAATTAAACGCTGTCGCAACGTCGTTTGGTGTGCTGGGTATATGTCTACAGAGATGATCTACAGTACCATTTGATTACAACCTTCGCTGTCTTACCTCTATAACTTGCGGACAACCCACTTTAACCAGCATCATTGTGAATGTAGTGATATTAGCTAAGTGGCATAAATTGTGCGGTCGTAGCCAGGTAATTTACAGCTGTATAAATACACCGGGGCTATACCATGGTGCCTTTCATGCGTAGATCAATGCAATTTTTTTTAAAAAAGATACCAACAAATTTATTTATTCTTACATCAAACAAGTGTTCCATTTTAAAAACGTTAACACATTTTCACCGTACACATTTACAAATTTAAAGCAACTGGATTTTTTGTAACTGGGGCTAAATGTAGTACTCCGGCTCGTGACTTCCTGGTAAGACAGTGATGTCACGGGTTTATCTAAAAATTCCATGCCAGAGTTAAACATCTAGATGGTACTTGATGGCTACAAACTGCTCTGTTAAACGTGTCACAGATAACCGTCCAATCACAAATGTGCACATTTCCCACGGCTGATCCAATCCCATGTGAGCACACAGGATGTTTGACAAAGTGACTATACGGCGTTCACAATCCCGCTTAAAACGCACTTAATTTTCTTAGAGGCCAATGTAACCGCGATCCCACACAGAGAATCCACCCGAGTTATGTATCGGTAGGTAGGTCTAACATTTCTTCAAGCATTAACTTGTAACGAAATTAGTGTGAACTGTGGATTGAACGTAATGAATTTGACAACAGAGACGAGTCAACAGTCAGTGCTCCCTTGTCCATGTCTTTCTTAGAATACTGACCAGTCCCGGATGGACATGTCTTTAATGTTGGTCCTTCTATATTATCATCATCAGAAGAGGCATTATCCGTGTCTGGCGATGAGATTAGTTCCTTTGTCACTGTATCTTCTTTAATAGAACTAATAATATCTTTATCCGTATAGATCTCAGTTAGTCGGTCCCCTGGCAATTCCCCAGTACTCGAAACATCATCCTCAAATCTGAAACACGAAAGGCAACGTTCTCAGAGAGAAATCTAAACAAAATCCAGATTATATAAGGCGTCATAATTTTTGTTCGTCAAATAAATAACTGTAAATAGAATATCACAGCCTCTAATATTTTCTTCTTGGAAGAACGTATCGGCATAGATTTTCAAACCGTTGGGTTGTAAGTACACTACTGTTGCATCAAGAAATATTTCAAAAGTAAGGTTAGACTGACATCTCATAGCTATAGATAACAATATCTAATAGCGAGAACGGCTTTAGATATCGAGCTGTAGCCAACGTACTGGAAACCTTACCTTTTACAGAGCATTACCACACTATAGTCAGAAAGGCGTATCCTTCACAGACTAAATCCAATAGTATTCACGGCTCACCTCTTCCACATAGATATATTGCAATAGTCAACATTATTCAGAAAGTAACTCGTGCAAAGAAACATATAGCTATATCTGACAGTATTCAAGAATTACAAAATAAATAGAGATATCGATCTATGCAGACAATATTCAAAACTTACTTGCAACAGATATATATCTCGCTATAGCAGACACTATTTAAAAATTTACCTATTACATAGACCTATCTTTTAAAGTAGACACTATTCAAGAATTACCTATAGCCAAGAAATATAGTGCTATAGCAGACAGTATTAAAAATTACCTGTTACACAGAGATATCGAGCCATATCAGACAATATTTAAGACTTACCTGTTACACAGAGTGATATCGAGCAACAGAAGACAGTATTAAAGGCTTACCTGTTACACAGAGCGATATCGAGCAACATAATACAGACTATACAGTATTAAAGGCTAACCTGTTATACACAGAGCGATATCGAGCAACATAATTTAGACTATACAGTATTAAAGGCTTACCTGTTACACAGAGCGATATCGAGCAACAGAAGACTGTAATGAAGGCTTACCTGTTACACAGAGGGATATCGAGCAACATAATACAGACTGTACAGTATTAAAGGCTTACCTTTACACAGAGCGATATCGAGCAACATAACACAGACTACACAGTATTAAAGGCTTACCTGTTACACAGAGCGATATCGAGCAACATAATACAGACTATACAGTATTAAAGGTTTACCTGTTACACAGAGCGATATCGAGCAACATAATACAGACTATACAGTATTAAAGGCTTACCTGTTACACAGAGAGATATCGAGCAACATAATACAGACTATACAGTATTAAAGGCTTACCTGTTACACAGAGCGATATCGAGCAACAGAAGACAATAATAAAGGCTTACCTTTACACAGAGAGATATCGAGCAACATAATACAGAATATACAGTATTAAAGGCCTACCTTTACACAGAGAGATATCGAGCAACATAATACAGACTATACAGTATTAAAGGCTTACCTTTACACAGAGCGATATCGAGCAACATAATAAGACTATACCGTATTAAAGGTTTACCTTTACACAGAGCGATATCGAGCAACATAATACAGACTATACAGTATTAAAGGCTTACCTGTTACACACACATCTTAATATGGCTACAATTAGGACGATCCCCACCATTGTAATGAAGACAATTCCTACCCACCAATACCAGGCCAATGATCCACCTGCAATTAGAAAATCACACTGTACTAGTTTTGCCTAAAACCGATGTATCTTACGCAATTCATGTCTAATACATAAAGTCCTACTTATTATCTTGTCATCCAAGCTTCTAAATACCACTTAAACAAGTCTGGTATGTTTGACAAAATACACCTCAATCTCATACAAAATCTGTAAATAAGTATCTATTATATTTTTCAGTAGGATAAAAGTAAAAAAGATATATATATATATAAATATATAAAAAAAAAACCTAAAAACTATAAAAAAAAAAAGGACTGAACGAAGAGAGATTACTCTACTTACCGTACTCCTCTATACAGGTTCCATTCTCTGCTCGAATGAATCCTCTGGAACAGACACACGTGTAGTAACCCAGTGTGTTTTTACAGTTTGTATTCTCCGGACATGAGGCCACGCCCAACGAACATTCATCTATGTCTGAAAAAAAAAAAGATTGTTACGGGATTTTTAATTAATTGATGAATTACATAATTAATAAATTCTTGAGTTATTTATCACTTGTAGACTGTACTCAAAGACGACATTTCGGATATTTCTCTACATAACTCAGCTGTGTCCGGCCAATCCGCATATTTCCGTAAATGTTAGTTGAAAGGCTGTCCAATATTGCAGACTAACTAGTTCCAGCTACCACAACAGCTCTACATTGTCTCATTAGTAGTTTTGAATATAATTACATTTTTCTAACCCACTTAGGCTTCCGTACTTAGTGTGAACATTGTGTGCATATTTATAAGTAAACAAATTATTTAAAACAAGAGTATTGTCTGCATGCTGGTCGCATAACCATCATTCACTTCGATTCAGTTATTATTGCATGGCTCAAAACACTATATGCCTTTAAGGGTACAGGGCAAATACAGCTCGAAATCAACTACAGTCAGATATATTATTATGCTTGTTTAACAGTAGTATGGTATATACGGTAATTATACAATATGCTATCAGTGTTAGATCTATCGATGAGAACCACAAAGACAACAAAGGTCAACCTACCTGGTTGACAATATCCATTGACTGTTTTATAGAGCCCATCCTTACAGGTACAATGATACCCCCCATGGGAGTTGACACACTTAGAGTCAGATGGACAGTCGAATATCCCCAGCTCGCATTCATCAACGTCTAAGTCAGATAAAATAAACAGTGATATCAATTGTGTAGTCGGGTTTATTTATTCATAAGATTTTCTTCCTTTCTAAATGATTTGTTATCGATTTTCCATCGAAATCAGAAAATATTGAAAGACATTACGTATAAACCTGCCTAAAGCTACACTTCGAGGTCATTTATTATGTACTACCTTCCGATGACATATATATCACCTGTCCGAAGCCTTAATGTAGCCAGTTTTATAGGGTATTCATTCCTATTGCTAAACTAAATAACCGAAACATGCGTTTAGATATATGTTCGAAACCAATACGAACGAACGCTAAATACAGAAACAAGAAAGGTTGACGTTGCACAAATGTACTCATATAAGGCTGCTGCAGCGAATCAAATCTTAAATGAGATAGTTAGCTTTCCTCGTCATAAAACGGGACGTCATTATACATGTCTACATAGAGAGTAGGGACGTCATTACACATGTCTACATAAAGAGTAATGAAGTACATGTACTTATAAGCCACAAATGTCGAGTACTACGGGAGTTAACCCAAAGTTTATGTTAATATTAGATGTAGCCGGTAACAACAATGACAACTGTTTTCAATAAATACTTATGAATAAAGAACCCACATTCTAATAATTCTAATACTTCAGTAGAATCAAAAACAAAATTTAATGTTTAAACATAAAACGATTCCAATAACGGATAAAGTAAGGTCTGGGTGCTTATTAATGATGTTGGTTAATAATTTACCTTACCTAACAAGTTAAATAAAAATATATAAAAAAGAAACAAGAAAAAAAAAACCCATTCTTTGAACAACAACTATAATTCGCTCAAATCAAAGCCATGCGTACTTACCTGTCGTACAGGTAAATGATCCGTTATTTTCTGTTCGTTGAATAAGCCCAGGTATACACTTACAATAGTCGTCCGCTGAACTACAAAATGTTCCCGTACCACATTGCCCACGGCATGGAACTCCTATAGAAAATAAATACCCAGAACTATTTACGTCCACAATTACCATATATATGTTTACAATAAATCACACAGCCAAGCAAACTACATTTGAATCGGAGCAATATTCTTTGTAGACAGAAGTGTCCGATTGGCGGCATGGAACCAATTGTACATTAGTGCAGGCATCGTCGTGTTCAGGCTATCAACTGAATGCTAACATTTAAAAAAGATACACCTATTTATATGTGTGCCTTCTAGGTATATATAGTTATTAAATGTTTTTTCGCTTCAAATAGCCCCCAATGATACAAATGTATACTATGATTTAAAATCGATTTTCAAAACAGGTATATTACACTTACATGCAGTGTCTTTTCTCAAAATAATTTTCCCTGTCACAAAAAGAACTTACTTTGATTATAGTTTGATATTTTTCTCTCTAAATAACCCCCTATGATAGAAAAAATGTACCTTAATGAAAATCGGATTTATTGGATATATGTGCTTGTCTAAGTTTAACCGGAACTGAATAAAGATGGTGCTGCTAATTTACTCAAGCATTCAGTAATTACTGTATTATGTGAGAAACAATTTGACTATTGAACACCGTCAATAAGTATATATTGAATGAATGGCTATATAGCTTTTCAAATCTGATATATATTTATATGCACTGTCTTTTCTCAAAATAATTGTCCATGTTACAAACAGATTTTCTATAAACGACATGGTAATGTCGATTATAAGGGATACAGGTAGTCCACAAAGTGACCTATATTAAAAACTCATTGATTAAAATGTCCAAATTCATGGTCACGCTCTTTGTTAGTGTCGTGTATACTGATACGTATAGGCGAGAAATGGTATTTCGTATCTATGATATATCAGTGATGACTATGTAAGTAGGAAATGGTTAAGTGTAAACCGGGAAGCAGCAGCTCAGTCAGCTAGCGATTAGTCCATTGATATAAACTTTGTTTGTGATTGCATTTCTTCAAATGGGCGATATTAAAACACGAATTAAAATAAACGAACACTTACCGTTAAAACCGATCTGGCCTATATTTGGTACAACTTGTAAAATTAACACACAGCTGACAGTTAAACAGATCGTATTAAACCCCGGCGCCATCTTCATGCGGCATACTGTATGTACTGAGTTACCACGTCAGATTTCACCAAAATCAATAAGCGAATATTTCCACGATATACGATAACTTGATAAAATATGCAGAGATTAAATGTTTCAAATCTGTGCGGGTGATATATACATAATGAACAGGTGTGTACAGTAAACTGACGGTAACTATTCCAACAATATATGCCAACGAAGCGCAGCGTAGGTCAAGCTTCCACAAACAAACGGGGAAATAAATATTTGATAGACCTACTGTCAGGCACATGACAACACTATATTAAATGTGACGGAACATGTTTATCGAAATGGCCAGCCTTTGTGCATTCAATCACTGTATACTAAAATCAACAACAGCTATATTGCCACATAAATAACAACCGCTCCATGTGTCCAATTATGTCGCCTTCGTGCTTTCTTTACCACTGTATGTTTAGTCAAGAAATATGTACATATTGATCTTTAACTTACTGATCTCGCACTGGCTTTTCTATTATTATTTTTCAACAGCTGTGGGACACTCAACAAAAACAGAACAAACTAAGAAAACAGAAAACGTCAATTCTATTCATATATAAAACAGACAGCAGAAGATTTCAATATTGTAACAAATCACATGATTTGTCGGCTTTTATTGAAAATTATCTGTACACATTCCCGAAAAAAGATATCGTTATAACGAGGAAAACGAAAATCCACCGACAGACAGGATCGTACAGGGTCCAACGTCTGATTTTTTCTTTAAATTATAATTTTGTTGATAGGAGTGATTGCAAATTAGTTTACATATCTTCCCGTGGCGAGGCAAAAAGGAAGATCGTCGCATTAAGCCTCTCTTCCTTTCTTAGTAATGTGGAAGTCTTGTTCGACCCCTTTTGACCTTTGCAATAGAAAGATGAGTTAACCAGGATAGGCTAAAGGAAGACCGCACTATTCAGTTGAGATAAGTGCGACAAAAACAATAGAGATAGCATCAGAATTATTGACAAGAAACTGTGTTGGTCTAGATATATTTTAAACAAGTGACCTGTTATTCACAAGATGTGTTTGTGTTCAGCATGTTTCTAAAAGAAACGAACCATCAACACTCATTCAGGCGCTATAACTCGTCAGCAGTTAATGCCTGTCATTAAAAACAGTCGTTTAGATAAATATTAGCGCCACAAAATTGAGGCGGTTAGAGAGAATTCTGTAATTCATGTCTTGGAATGGTTTTATTTCAGATATCTACAAAAGAATTCCACCCAGCCTTTTATTTTACATAAGTGAAAACGATTTCCACATATGTACAGGAAACGTATATATTACATATGTCGAATTATTTTTCGCTTATTTTGAATTGTTTTTCGCCTAAATGAAATTCTTTTCAACATATGTAAAGTAAATATTTCACAATGTTAAATGCTTTACTATGTAATTGAGAATCATTTTCACATATATGTTTAATTCTTTTTCACATATATGTTTAATTCTTTTTCACATATATGTTTAATTGTTTTTCACATATATGTTTAATTCTTTTTTACATAATTATATAAAATCATTTATCCTACATATGTGAAAGAATGTGATAAAACGGTTTGCCATAGGCAGGTAACAATGCAGCCATAACTTTCTAACCGCCGCGAGGATTTATTAACAATTTATGCAAAAAGTTAAAAATAAGCAAACTGTAATAACAGTAATATACTGTTATTCACACATCTTATAACTGTAGGTGTATGGATTCTTTTTTAATTGATGAGTTAATAATATTATGCGGAAGTGTAAGTCAGGTTATTAAAACTACACACTAAAAAAACCGCTCATAACAAACACGGCGACCACAACATTATGTGCTACCGCAGGAGCAAATGTTGAACGAGGGAAAAAAGAAACCTCGCTGTGGGACAAGAATAGGGAGAACACATCCTGATAGAATTAATAGTACACTTGGAATAGTTTCAAAGCGTCTAGACATTAATTTAAAAATCTCCACCAAAACTTCATGCAGTATGGTTTAACACATCGGTAACTAATGAGCTCCAGGCTTTTAATGTGTGTAAAACTGAAGACAGTTTAAACAGAGACCATAGATTCTGGTTTAAATATATCCCCAATGTGAAAGTATGTCCATGATGTAATGCTCTCATACAAACTCTGGCTTAAAGTGATCAGCTTTAAAGAATTTTTGCGAAACAGTCCGTCATGAAAAAAAAAAAAAAATACAAATAATATAGTTGAAAGAAAGAATTCTCTTTTGCCTAGGGGTTTCTAGCATTTCCAGTTTTATCCTTAATGTTACCTTATAACATTTAAAAGTCTTGTAAAATACTTTAAAACCCATTTAAAAATATATGTGGATAGATATTAAATGATCGCGAGACAACAGCAGGTAGTGAAAAAGTTTGATTGCCTTTATTTTTTTAAATTGGCCTGTTGAAGGCAACTGGTCGTTTCCTTCCTTCCATCTAGAAATGGCAAATCGGAATGGACGATATTGGAACATCTTATACACTAGTCGCGCATGAACCTAATTCGTCTTTGTCCCTCCGCGAGAGCCAGTATGCCATTTCCGCTCAGAAGTTTAAAAAAAAAAAAAACATGCATTAATATAATTGTCATAAAATATACAGGTTTGGGGTTCGATTGAATATTTCTTTAAATAACCGTAATGAGGTTAAAACAGGGATGTATTATAGGCCTGGCACGTTACAAACCTCTATCATGTTAAAACAGGGATGTATTAGCAGTATTTTCGTTTTTTTGGAATAACACTTTCTTAGTTAGAACATATACCTGTTCAGAAAATTTTGTAGGTTTAACCCGTCCGGAAATCGAACCCACGACCCTCAGAGGTAGGCACCGAATCGCCAGAAGTACATGCAGGCTAC
>JARFOD010041759.1:0-10226 GCA_031763545.1 Mopalia muscosa | reverse complement strand
TTTTGTATGATTTGTAAGGTGTTCGGATTAAATGTTTATGTTTATGTTGATAGATGACAGTTATAGCTGCGCCTTGATCATCATAAATATTATTTTGGTGTGATTAAAAGTACTTATTTATCTATGTCAAATTGTACTCAATGGCAATATAGTTTAGTACTCTATTCCCAGTGCTTATTATGGTTTTGCAATTAGTTTAATATCGGCTTTCTCCAAAAACTATGCATTATATATCATTTTTAAAAAGTATTGACTGATAATTGTTTGTTAAATCATGCAATCAAAAATGGTAATGGCCCATGCAGGGTTATTTTAAAAGTAAAGCTATCGTAAGGCTTTAAGTGTCACATATCATCCGTCTTTTGCAGGTTACAAGTTTCAAAATCGCTAACAAAAATGATGGAAAACACCTGGAAAAGGGCGATATGCAACATGGAGATTTCTGGACGGGTTACTCTATATTTCCTCTATATTTTTTCTGAAATATTTCCGTAAATTGGGTAAAATTTGATTAATACTGATGCAGGTTTGGCTCGACTTCTTTACAGCTCCATTCGTCTTCTGTATTCTTCAACATTGCTTTATTTTAATTTTATTCACAATGAGATAACAATTAAAACTAAGTAGCTTATGTTAATGTCTCTTTTAGTTACTATGCGAATGACAAGTGCTCACAAAACTCATTCCATACGATGAATATACATATATATTGTATATACAATGAAATATAAGCTTATCAATTGTATGCATAACACCTTACATGTTTACAAAGATAAAAACATACTGGGGATTGAGACTCCGCAATATGCACATATTGTCAAAGATGCTACAGGGATCTGCAGTTAAAGCATGTAAATTACAAGAATCACTTGGAATAATTGTTTTGTATTTAAAACTGAATTCTCCTTCAAGATAAAATATAAACCAAAGGCCGAGGTTATAAAAATACTTGAGCCTACTTAAGTCAGAATCTGTTCACTAACCCTTGAGATCGTGCAAACTTGAGTTATACTCATATTGAGTTTTGAACACACACTCAGCGGAGTACAAACTCACTTCACATTCTAGCCTCTTGAGAATACGCTGTGGAGCTCTTGCCAATAATGGTAAACATGCTCCATGCTGATTTTCCTGGCTGCTTCGAGGTGATTTTGTTTGTTACTGATAAACTGTTTTAGCCATTGTATTGGTCTAATTTGAAAATCAAGCCAAGAATGGCATTTAAACAGTCATTTGGAGTCAGAAAACTCTAAACACCTCTGCATTTCCGTTGAGTACGGTCCTCGACATGGTTCTGATCAGATTCAGGATTCGTGCTCAACACAGAGCGTTCTCATTTTTGTTATAACCACGGTTTTCGACCACAACATATCTTCT
Organism: Mopalia muscosa; assembly: GCA_031763545.1. Classification (NCBI taxonomy): domain Eukaryota; kingdom Metazoa; phylum Mollusca; class Polyplacophora; order Chitonida; family Mopaliidae; genus Mopalia; species Mopalia muscosa. The sequence continues at coordinate 8,849 of JARFOD010041759.1, read as the reverse complement.
TGAGTATACCAAATGACCTGTATAAGTTCGGCCCATACATACGGTAGAAAAAACAGCACTATGGACAATAGATAGTTAATGTTATGGTACATGATTGAAACTCTGGAATACGTTAGTCACTGATTGTCATGTACACTGTATGTCTGGATTGATGGAAGATGTAGCTCTTTGGGGGGATGTTTAGAAAGACGTAGTTAAGGTTTACTCTTTGGGTAGATTTCTGAAAGTCGTCTTTCACGTAAGGCATTGTGTGGGTTTCTACTTGTTTACTCTTTTGGTGGATTGCTGAAAGACGTCTTTCATGTTACTCCTTGGTTTTCTAAAAACAATGTTCGCGTTTACTCTTGGATAGGTTGCTGAAATGCGTCGTTCACGTTTTGTTGAAAGGCATAGTTCATGTTTACTCTTTGAGTAGATTGTTGAAAGACGTTTTTCACGTTACTCTTTGGGTGGATTTCTGAAAGGACGGCTCACACTTACTTGATCAGAGGATTGCTGAATTACAGCTTACATTTACTCGATGGGTGGATTGCTGAAATACAGCTTACATTTACTCGATGGATGGGTTGCTAAAATACAGATTACATTTACTCGATAGATGGATTGCTGAAATACAGCTTACATTTACTCGATGGGTGGATTGCTGAAATACAGCTTACATTTACTCGATGGGTGGATTGCTGAAATACAGCTTACATTTACTCGATGGATGGATTGCTGAAATACAGCTTATATTTACTGGATGGGTCGATTGTTGAAATACAGCTTACATTTACTATATGGGTAGATTGCTCAAATACAGTTCATATGTACTCAATGGGTGGATTGCTGAAACACAGTTCACATTTACGCGACGGGTGGATTGCTGGAATAAAGCTCACATTTCTCGATGGGTGGATTGCTGAAATACCGCTTCCATTTACTGGATGAGAGGATTGCTCAAAGACAGCTATAATTTATGCGATGGACGGATTACTGAAATACAGTTTACATTTACATTTGGATTGCTAAAATTCTGCTCACATGTACTCGATCGGTAAATATGGTAAATACATGCATCTCCCGAAGAAGGTGGATCTCGTATTTATGGATTGGGGACGAATTTCTGGAAGATGCAATTAATTACGCTTTTACTGCTAGTAAACAGTGACATATATCGGAATGATTTTCTCTCATTAATTATGAATGCCAATTTCGTCAGACAATACTAGCTGATAATAGTGTTGTCTAGAGGGTGCCTATGATGAACAGTAGATTTGAACTAAATATTACCTATTATCATCGATAATGGAAAGCGGTTAATATTTAATTGTCTAGAGAGAGTTAGAGAGGATTTAAGAACATATCCGTCGGTCCGTTTTTGGCATAAGGCAAGATACGACAACAGTTATGGTAAATACTATAGACCAGCTTTCATTAATACAAGTAGATGACAAGTCACAGTCGTTTTGACACAAGGCAAAATGAAATATAACTAGTTTGGAGACGGAAAAGATGAACTTGTATTGAAAACATTCGATCAAACCTGAAATCCTCAGGTAATAGAAATGCATTAAAACTGACCATCGACAGGTATATTACACTAAGAACACATACTAATAATGGCAGGTTCTGTTGGTGAATTTTGTTATCGCTGTAATATAACCCAATTTCTGATTGAGGTTATAATAGACAAAAACAGTTTCTAGCAATGATACACATTGTAAATTTAGTTTCTATATGTTGGTTCAGAAATAGTTCAGAATAAAGTGGTATAATTTAACGACCGCTTTCTCTGTTTGGATATTGCGGCCAGTAAGGTGGAACTCAAAGTTAAGTTTAAGTATACATAAATCTTAAATGGAATGCGGTAGGTAATGTAAGACCGGCGAAAGACTAACGTTCCGTGAGCTAAGTTATTATAATGAAGCCAATGGTGATTCTCTTCGTTCAACGCAGGTTTTTCAGCATGGGGATAATCAGATCGTAGGACAATAATAGGTTAACCATCTCTGAAGAGGAATTCTGACCAGTGGTGTGATCTATCAAAGTCGTTTATCTTGCAACAATTGTTTTACAGGGGAATAGCTTGCAATGAAGTTTACAGGATAGTTCTTAAATCGTAAGCTTTCCTACGTGTTGGTCACTACAAACAATTAAATGTCTCTTTTTTCATGTTGACTGCTTGTCAGTAATTGTTTTTTGATAAAGTCATTTATGGATTAATTTCTTCGTATTCCAAGAAGCTAATTGTTCTGCCACTTCATTTCATAAGATAGTATTGAAACCGAAATATAGAAATGTAAACCTGCACATTTGATCATTTCTCTGAGTGACATTATAGCTTGGTTCTCTAATATTACTTATTGATTTATTGAAGCTATACGTTCCAACTTATTGCTTTGACTATGCCAGAGTTAGTTGTTAGATGTTTATGGAAGGAAGGCTCTCTAATTGAGCTCTATGGCCGGACCGACCAGTTTGTGGCAAGTTCTTGAATTATTAAACACACATGACGTGTTTGTTATCATGAACAGAGACAACACGCAATAGAACATCCTATTGTGTTTACAAGACTGGCATGACGTATGATGTCGGTAATATTGGCATAAGCTCTACATTAACAAGGTAGAAAAACAAAGTATTGTCAACCGTTCTCATAATTTTTGCGGACGAACTATCCCCTGCCAATTGTTGTCAGTTAAACGTGTCTAGGGGATTTGTTTATAACATTGGTTTAGATGGTCCCTGCGCTGTATGATAACATTGGGCATGGTTAAGTAAGGGTTATATTAATACGAACCAGATAACTCTACTAAGTATACAAGACATATGTACCTTCTCTAAACAGTAAGCTTAACCTTTACTGATGTAAAGTCCACTGGTGTGATCAAGCGGTTAAACATTAATGCCAGAGAGAAAGGTGTATTGCTTAATGTGACAATCGTTTAACCAACAGTACTACAGATGCTCTGCAGGGACATGGGGTTTGTTAAAAAACAATGTTCATTCTGTAAAGCAGTACTGGCGATTAGTAGAGATGCTCGTGGTTAGGTTTATCGGACACAAGGATCATTATTTAAAGCATTACAGATGTAATTTTTTTTGGAAACAATATGCATTCTGGCCAGCATGGTGTTTTGTCAGAAACAATGTTGGTTCTGCTCATCAATGCAGATGCTTTGCAGGGACGTGGTGGGGTTTGGCGGAAAAAGGGTTAATTCTGTAAAGCAGTACACATTCTGGTGATAAGTACAGATGCTCTGCAGGGACGTGGTGGGGGTTTGTTGTCAGAAACAGTGTTCATTCTAATGATAAGTACAGATGCTCTAGAAAATAACGTACATTATAGTGACCAGTACAGATGTTCCACATGGACCTCGTGTTCATTCTGGTGAGCAGCACAGATGCACTTCAGGGACGTGGTGTTCATTCTGGTGAGCATTACAGATGTTTTACAGGGACGTGGTGTTTATTCCGGTGAGCAGTACAGATGCACTTCAGGGACGTGGTGTTCATTCTGGGGAGCATTACAGATGTTCTACAGGGACGTGGTGTTGATTCCGGTGAGCAGTACAGATGCACTTCAGGGACGTGGTGTTCATTCTGGGGAGCAGTACAGATGTTCTACCGGGACGTGGTGTTGATTCCGAAAAGCAGTACAGATGCACTTCAGGGACATGGTGTTTATTCTGGGGAGCAGTACAGATGTTCTACATGGATGTGGTGTTGATTCCGGTGAGCAGTACAGATGCTTTTCAGGGACGTGGTGTTCATTCTCGTGAGCAGTATAGATGCTTTACAGTGGTGTGGTGTTTGTTCTGGTAAACAGCAAAGGTGCTTTACAGTGGCGTGGTGTTCATTCTGGTGAGCAGTACCTATGCTCTACAGGGACGTTGTGTTCGTTCTGGTGAGCAATACAGATATACTACAGGGATGTGGTGTTCATTCTGGTGAACAGAACAGATGCTCTTCGGCGACGTGGTGTTCTTTTTACTAAGCAGTACAGATGTACTACAGGGATGTGGTGTTCATTCTGGTGAGCAGTACAGATGATCTGAGGGATTGTGGTGGGTTTGTCGGCAACAACGTTCATTCTGTTTACTGTGAGCAATATTCAGCGTTTCAAAATGGTCTAGTAATGAATCAATAAGGTGCATACGATTACCTTCTCAGTTGAGCTAAATATACGAAATTGTGACGTTGTTTACAATCGGAATGGAAATAAGTATTGAGGTGCATGCAGTTTTAAGTCAGTATAACAATGCGGGCCATTACTTTGCATTATTTATGTAAGTAAATCAGTTACTGTTAGATAAATATTGACTTAAAGTTTTAAGTGATTATACGTGTGTTTATAATTTGCGCACCTACTGGTGTAAACAGTTTGTGGCATTTTTTATTCGGACTTAAGATGTTGTCTATATTATTGTGGCATAACTCTTTATATATTTCTAAAAGCAATCACACTGGCACAGGGATGAAGATCAATTAAAATCGGTCATATACATATGGTTGACCAACAGTTATGAGCGTAAAGGGTCATTCACATTGACAAACAACGAACAGTCCGTTTGGTTTCATATACAATGGGCCCACAATAACGACACACAAACAACATATTATTACAAATGCCTATTGATTTAGCGATGTTTTAGGAGTACATTGTGTTATGTTTAGTAACATCGCTGATGTGAATGTTTAAACTAACTTACTCTTAGAATGTATGGTAAGGCAGACAATAACGTATTTATGCACTCTGCTGGAAGATTCAAATCTGATGTTGAAACCCGTAGTTATATTTGTTCACTCATTTAATGAATTTTACACGATTTTTGTTTGTTTTGGTGTTGGTCCCCAATTGAGCATATTTTATTTTAAGTTTTGTTATAACAAGGAATTTTTCTTTCTAAACTAGGGAGTTCGTACATCAGTATTTCACAGATGGTGTGATGTGTTATGACACGGATAGAACAGTGGCTATTCCGATTTGATCTCAGCAAGTGTGCATACCTGGTGGGCACCGATTATCAAAATGTCAACGCCTTTAAGACAAGTACATTACAGTCATCAGCATGTTAAACTCTGTTAATAACTCCGCAAACACACGCTGCATTTGTTTCAACTCATACAACACCTTTGTTGTTCGAAAGTGTAAGCGTATGCATATGAACAATGCCATCGCTCAATTTGCTATCTTATATGTGGTAGAGGAGAATGATCACCTCAATATATCTCATTAGATATTTTTGAGTCTTCGGTGACGAATAAAAAGTCTATCGAGGTTCTTTCATAACTATATTGATGCATCCGTGTGTATTCACATCAGAATTACGAAGTTATTAGGGAGGAATAACACCAACATATGTGGAAGAGATTGAGTGAGTTGTCCACATATTTCTACTGTGTTGTATATAAAACCAAACATGAACAGTAGCGATATTTACGGTGTAAGAATTGTATAACAAAACCCCTGTCTGTGAATTTGATTGTACGAGCTGTATTTCATTTTGTTGAAGCATTTTGTGACCTATGTTCCTAAGTTCCTTAAACACGAAACGACATACATCTTATTCATATATGACTTTGTAATTGATTACAAATGATTCAGCTTAACATTGGCCAAAATTATCCAGGGCTATTTCGTAACAACATTTATAGACTTCATCTTCATGATGTGGAATTGCTATTAAATGCATATTTTATGTTGATAAATAACTAAACTAAATATTTAGTGCTGATAAGACAATTTAAAGAATGACAGGCAATTAGCCGGCTGTATGAACATATTATTTGTATCGATTGAGACGACAGCAGGTTCAAAATCAATTATAAGCGCCATTGGCTGAATCCCGATATACCAGTCTCTGTAATTGATTAATTCTCTCACAGTTTATGGTACAACCAGAAACACTTATCTGCCATTTTCAATTACATAGGCACCCGAGATAATCAGTTGATGTTAAGATCAAAACGAATGTTCATTAACTCGAACAGCCAAATATAAAGAATGTAATTGAAATATACCAAATTAGACTTACTTTTCCAACGTTGTCTCGAAGAGATATAAGCTAGATCTGTCATTCAATATGAACATTGGTGTTACATTGGGGTTACTTGTTTCATATTCTTTGTCCATCCATTCGTGTAAATCATTTTCTCAGCAGGAGATATCACCGCCTAATGTAAAAGCTAGCATAGATAACTACATTAAATATACTATATCTAATTTGTAAGATAAGATATATATTGTTGATAATAATTTGTTTCCCACTTTAATCGCCATGTCATGCTGTAAAAAAGACAGTAGTCATGACGTACTATTATTCCTTAGAATTAATAAATACATAGCCAAGTTTCGCTCTTGAATTACCCATTGTAAAAGTTGAATGCAAATAATTAAATTTACAGTTAATAATTGTCAATGATTATCTTTAATTTAGGATTAATGATGTTTGTGTATTTATTAATAAGATTTGAACACAAACTTTTTCTTAACGTTAAAAAATTCTTAAGTATGAATAATAAACAAATAAAATATCGATTATTATTTTCAATTCTTCTCGATAAGGCTAGAAACTGTAGTATTGTTTTAGCGGAATCGCCATCATCCAATCTTAAATATTTATATTGTCAACAGTTGAAATATTATCTATTACATCTACATACAACGAGGGTTAAGTGCAGAATTTGAACATGGGATATATCTGTTTTCACTTGTGATTATATAGTCTCGATGATTTGTTTGTTTGTTTGGGGTTTAACGTCGTACTGAAGGGTATTGCACCTATAGGACGACAGACTGTCCACAAAACACTATTTCAAGAGACCTGATCAACATTGTAAACCAACATTAGGCAATATATCATAGTGAACCACCCGAGCAGTTACCAACAGCGTAAGGGAAGAGAATACACTGTTTACATCTGAATCTATATTGTACTGATCTTCTGTCAGAATCCTATAACAGATATAGTAAACCTACGATTGCTATACAAGACACACCGGGATGCATGGTGAGTCTGTGTGGAGGTATTCAGTGGGAATAATGCTACAACAAGATGTGCTGTTTGTTATATCTCTTTAGACTTATGCTCAAATGCCCCAATTCTCCATGTAATATAATCAGTTGATAACTAATTGCAGAAATATCTTTTTTGTCTCCTGTATGCCACTATTGTTAAACGAATGATTTCACCTGGAAGGCAAGGTCCATATCGTCGAACACCAAGTGAATTACTATAGCGTCAACTGATTTGAAATTAGAGAGATATTATTTTGTATTTTGTAATGGAGCTAAACCAACATGGCGAATCATACATACTGTAAGAAAATTGTTGGATTTGATATACAATGTTTTGTCTAGTCGTGGGTTGTTGTTTATGTACTGACAAGGTAAATCATTTATGTTACGTGAGCGTGAAACTGTTTTATTGGTTGAAATGAAAAAGTGTTTTGTGTATTTTTTTTACCATTATTTCATTTGCAAAGACATCGCAATTCCTTCTGCTTGACGTGTCACTGGTCCTTGATCACTATGTTTCGTAGTCAAAAATAATTGATTCATTTATTGATTGATGTTTTACTACAGGCACAAATTATGCCAATGTGTCCGTAAACTAATGGTGTTCAAAACTGTTATGAGGAGGAAATGTTCCTCTCTTTTATATTTACTTCCCGACATAATAAACACATTATTGAGTTATAATTGTAAACACAATATCCCCAAAGATTAGAAAGGATACGAGAACAGGGAAACAAAATAAATTCATCGTCCATACACTAATTCAGTGTGTTTAAACGCGTACATTTTGCTTTCACTCAAAAGCGGATTGTTGACAGAAGACGCTTCTTATGTAAAACGTTACTAACGTAAGACGTTTAGTAGGAAATTTCATGACTAGTTACAAAGTATTCTATTACCCCTGCGAGTTTGCGTAATGCATACAGCATTAGTTGGCACAATGCCAAGTGTCCTAAAATTCTCAAAAGACGACAGCTTTAGTCTCGCGAGGTAATTCTCAACGTCACCGGACGCATCCATCATGACTGGGGTATTAGCGTGTTAGTTTATGAAGTAGCCGATTCAACAAAATGGAGTTAGAATTTGGGATAACGTTTATTTTATGAATAAACGGTTTTAGCAACAAGAACAAAATGTTTTTTCGGGACATACGAACTATATTATGTACCAACCATAGAGAGACAGGCTAAAGTTACTCGCTATTATACGTCTTGAGGATTCGACTATTCAGCAGACAACATGGAGTATGTTATGTAAGTTTTCAGATGTAAACAAAAACAAACAAAACAACTTTTGACATATCAAATGCATTTGCTAAATTTAAAACATAAAATTTTTCGAGTCAATTATGCCTACAAGCCTGTGCACGCTCAGAATATTACATTAGTACAATCTCCTGGCGCAATCTACAGAATTCGAACTCATTGAGTGAACTTACCTTTTCATAATAATTTAGTCAGTCGGCATCTAAAAGTAATCCAACTTTATTTGCAGACTGTTTATATGTGAACCACAGATCTCCATTGTTTTTCCATGTCCCAAGGACTGATTTGAAATGTATATACTTCGTGATAGGAACAACAGTTATACGAACTTGGAACATTATTTTTAGAATCTTGAAATCCTCTGCTTTCTAAATATATATGATGTTAATATAGTCATCATTTGGAAATACCGGCAAAAGCCACAGAAAGATAAGAGTCGCAATTTTTACTCCTGACTAGTTGTGGAGGGGTAAATAATATTATATGAACAGAGACGAAGGACATCCATTACCCAAATTATGCACTGGGCATATATGTTCACTTCATATTGTAGCTTTATCAAAGGCATCACCACTAACCAT
>JARFOD010041748.1:0-10226 GCA_031763545.1 Mopalia muscosa | reverse complement strand
AGAAAAATCAGAAATAGTTTTTTTGAGGCCGGCCATAGCGGCCTATCGATTTCCATCTTTCACCATTGGTTTAGATAGGCGGGACATAGGGCTAAGACGAAGGAATTAGCCCTATACATTGTGCTAACGTTAACCATAAATATCAAAGCAATCATAGCTAACGTTAACCATAAATACCATGACGATCAATGTTGAAGACATACATGTAGTGTTGCCATGACAGTTACGTTCATCATAAGCTAAGTGACAATACCATATTTGAGTCTTTCCTTGTTTTATTTAAGCTTAATCCATTTCGTTCTTTCTTCCCAACATCACAGGCCTGCTATCACTGTTATGCCTACCTAGTGCGGACCAAAACTTGGTACTTCAGCTGTAGCATCAATATTATATAGCAAATTCAATGCTGAAAATGACCGATACCTGTCAGTGGCTCTCAAAACACTTGCCATGTGTGTTTTTGGGACTGTCAATTTGGGTCAAATGACTTGAGTTCCCTGTCATAAATAAGTGAAATATACCCTTGAGCATGCAATCAAATAATACATTTTTGTCAATGTGAAACACATTGCAGAAGAGTGTGCCTACCGATGGTTTAACGATTACACTTTTTAAGAAAGAAACTGTGTCTACATCATGAAATAAATCACCTTCTGGCTAAGTGCAGTTTGATTGGAGTGTAGCAATGCTGTCTTTCTTGGCACTTAGACTAAGAGTGATCAACTCTGACAACAAAGAAAAAACCTCCACATTTTGTTGATGTGATTGTATCTATTGCTGTTAGAAAACCACACTGTCAATGAACATGACAAACACTTGAGTTGAGCATGTTACAAAATGCAAATCAGTCAATAAAAATAACAAAATTTAAAACTTAAAAAAACATTTTAATTCCGTTTTTATTTTTGGCAACTAGAAAATTCCTCAAATAAGATCTGTAGATCAGGCCCATTCCCATTCCCATTGACTATTCTAATTCAGGCCCAGATGACTGGAAATGCACTCTAAATGAAATTAATAAGGCCAATATGTGTGTTAAGACATTCTGTTAATGGTCAACTGTCATTAACATGAATGACTTTGCGTATCACCAATCCCTTGTTCCAGTTAAGATGACATTTTTCTCTGCTTTAGAAGTTGTTCCTTATGCTCTGACAGTTTGTTTTATCTTAACAAAATGTTCATCTTTCTCACAGGAGATGATGCTGGTTTTGAAACACAGGTGTACAATAACAGTGTCTGTAAAACACCAAATATCAATAAGTTAGCAGACAGAAGCGTCATATACCAACATGCCTTCACTTCAGTCAGTAGCTGTTCACCAAGCAGGTAAATAAGTACATGTATATATTGCAACGTCAATAATACACTGCTTCTAAGAAGAAAATATGTTTACATTGAAATACATGTTGTTCATATATAACTGACCAAAGTGTAATACCTAAGTTACTATATAATTGGTTGTGTTGAATAATTACCATTGAACAAAAGACAATTTGAGTGTCATTACTTCTGTTACTATAAGATTGAGATTTTTCTTACAGGTCTGCCATTCTCACAGGTTTACCACAACACCAAAATGGAATGTATGGCCTTCATCAAGGGTATCATCACTTCAATTCATTTGACAAAGTCCGAAGTCTACCATTATTGCTAAACAAGGCAAATATCAGAACAGGTAATTGAATATTTAAAAGTTGATTTCATCACTTCAATTCATTTAACAAAGTCTGAAGTCTACCATTGCTGCCTAACAAGGCAAATATAAGAACAGGTGATTGAATACTTAACAGTTGCATGTATAGGGGTATGAGAATTGCTTTCAAGAAATGAGATGAATAAGTAATACAAAAATCACCGAGATCCAGAATAAGCCTTCTTTCTTTAAAAACAACAGAGCCAATGGGCATACATGTAACATTAGAATGTTCATATTCCCTTATTCAGAAATGTTAATTTAATATAAACATACATGTTTATATTTACAGGTATAATAGGGAAAAAACATGTTGGCCCAGAGTATGTTTATCCTTTTGACTTTGCTGAGACAGAAGAAAACAACTCCATTTTACAAGTTGGCAGAAATATCACACATATTAAACAGCTTGTCCACAAATTTTTTTCATCAAATGACTCAAGGTAAGCTACATTTCCTTTTTTTTTTAATAAATATTTCTGTGATCTCTTTTTATTATATATTGAGGAAGCAAGTTTGATTTATCTGTTACAAGATATCTTTCTCTTTTGTAGACCTTTCTTTTTGTACATCGGTTTTCATGACCCTCATCGTTGCGGCCACACACATCCAGAGTATGGTAATTTTTGTGAGCTATTTGGTAATGGTGAACCAGGTATGGGGTATATTCCAGATTGGAAACCTGTCAAGTACAGTCCTAATGAAGTGGCCGTTCCTTATTTTATCCAAGACACACCTGCTGCTCGTCAGGACATAGCCAATCAGTACACCACCATCAGCAGACTCGACCAAGGTGCTCTTTTCTTTACAAACTTGTTGGCTCCAAAAGCATTTATAGTTATCGTAAACATTTGTCCTCTGTTGTCTCATGTAATAGCTGAAATATGTGACAGGGAAACACAAACTTGGTGGAAAGAAAAACCTAGGGGTACAAGAACAATGTGTTCTGAAGTTTACGGTATGACTTACAAGGCCCAAAGATCATAAATGGATCATTCTAACATGAAAAAGACCACAAAACTTGAACTGTACCTCTGTTCCCCTAAATACTGAAAAGAAACACTGAATTTCTTCATCTCAGTTGATTTATTCCCCCCTTGTACTAAGGGACCATTAAAAAGCTAAGATTAGATTGTCCTCATCCATCTTAGTTGTCCTTCACCCATTCACACTGGGCATTGTCATAATTCTATACATCACTGTTACACATGACATAAGGGTGTGTGGATACCATCACTGATGTTTGTGGCTTACGATCAAAGGTCTCCAGGTCTTTGCTTACTGTTGTTTTGCTGCAAAGGATAAATTTTTGCTTGATGTAACCCTCAATTGAATAAAAATTGAGGTAAATATTAATGATGAAATTAGTTATCATCTATGTTTTTTCTAGGTATAGGTTTAGTTCTATCAGAGTTGGAATCAGCTGGGTATCTTGATGACACATTGGTGATCTACACCTCTGATAATGGTATTCCATTCCCAAGTGGCAGAACTAATCTGTTTGATCCAGGTCTCATGGAACCTCTGCTGGTTTCATCACCTCAACACCAACATACCTGGGGGGAGGTAAGCTAATGAAGTAAAGGTTTTTAATAATTTGTACATTTAATTTTGGACATAACAAGTAGGGTTCATGCACCCATAAATTTTATGGAATTATGAAAGTCTTGTTACTTTGTATTAAATTGTGTGTGAAAATTATATTTAGCATAAAATAAAAAAGCAAACAACTTTATATAAACACATGTGTTCAGGACTGAAAATAAATATGAATATAATTAAAAATTATTTTCTTGTTAAGTAGGTTTCTGTACTGTTCTCTGATTTAAAAAAAAATGTTGGAAGAAAACATTAAGTTATATAAAGGAGTTTCATTACTGTAGCTTTAAAAAGTAATGGTATAGCTTAGTTAACACCTTTCTGGGAAGAATGGAATCAACATTAGAAAACTTACACTGAAACTGAGTGCCAGTACATAATTCTTTTATTAATTTAAAAAAAAATTAGGATGGACCTTCTTGTTGCCCTGATCAATGTTCTCACAGCTAAGAGACCTGAAGCTGTTTGGGATATCTTTGCGTTGCATCTTGTGATCTTACTGTCCTGCCATTGTGTGTTGCCGATGATGTCCAGCATGGTGTTATACTGCCAGCATGCAGTCATAGGAGTAAAGTAAACTTTGCAATGTTAAATCCCAATTAAATAAGCCTTTTTTTTTATGTTTACAGAGAAGTGAAACTTTGGTTAGTCTTTTGGATATTGTGCCTACAGTGTTGGACTGGTATGGTTTGGAGTACCCTAATTATAGCATCTTTGACCACCACGAAGTGAGGCTGACTGGGCACTCATTGCTAGATGATCTTAACATTGGAACCAAATCTATAAGAGATCAGGATGTGTTTGCCAGTCAAAGTTTACATGAAGTCACAATGTATTACCCCATGAGAGTTATCAGAACCCCTCAGTATAAACTTATTCACAACTTAAATTACAAAATGCCATTCCCAATTGACCAAGACTTCTTTGTCTCTCCAAGTTTCCAAGATTTATTAAATCGTACTCAGAGTGGTCTCCCTTTACACTGGTATAAGACTTTACAGGATTATTATTACCGTGACCAGTGGGAGTTATACGATTTACAGACAGACCCCAAAGAACTACAGAACTTATCTCATAACAAAAACTTTACTACAATATTGAATGATCTGAAATCCAGACTACTTAAATGGCAACATGTGACATTTGATCCCTGGGTGTGTGGTCCCGGTGCTGTGTTGGAAGATACTGGAAAATACAAGTCCAACCCAGTCTGTCTAAGTCTGCATAATGGATTACATCTTTAATAACATATATTTTTTTTATGTTATTTTATGGAAACATGCTGACTGCCATTCAATGAAGAGCTGTAAATCTGGGAACATTTCACAAAGGATTTTTATAGTAAAATCCAACATTATTACTTCACAAACATATGACTGGCATTAAGTCACTGTTTGATGTATCATGTTAAAAAAGCTACATATAGTTAATCCTAAAATGGACATCAGGAACTGGACAGATGGAATGAAAATCTGAGAACATTTCACAAAGACATTTTATATCTTTTTTACTATGCTATGCACTGGTGCAAATCATACATTTTGTTGTTATAAACAGTGAAATTACATGATTTTAATACATTTTTATAAATCGTTTTCTTTATTAATTAATAATTCTTGTGTCTTTTTTAAAAGTTGCTAATGGAATTTTTTAAAAAAAACTCTAAACTTGATATTGTTTACTTAGACCAGTTTTCTTCCCTGAATGTCAGTTTTCAGTTCTGATGTGTTTTTACACTATGAGAACTTGTGAGGAGTGTGAGTTGACAAAAATATTTCATATTTCTCTGGATCAGGATGCTTTTGTTCAACATGTTATACAGTTATCTCATTTGATCAGACCTAGATTTACAGAGCCCCAGATGCTATTGATCAAGTCTGGAAACGATGGTCTACATGTATAGGACTTCTGGTGGGGGTGTAATAATTATATAGACAGAATTATAATCTTGCTGGATCGGTGTAATAATTATATCGACAGAATTATGATCTTGCTGGATCCCTGAATTTATCTTAAAGAAAACAAGCTTTCTAAGCCATTTTCACAATATATCAGAATATAGGTCGGAATATTATGGATGTACATTACAAATATGTAACTTTGGCAAAGGTCCAATTATAACTTAGGAATTGATTGCAAATTGAATTCATGTCGACAAAAACATGTTTTTTTCATGTTTTCTTCCTCAGAATGTAATTACTATAATATTCCAGCATGGAGTTTAAATAGCTTATACCCTTGTGCGTTTAATAACTTGAACAATAAAAAAAAATTTTTTTTTTTAAATAACCCTTGAAATAGTGTTACAAATTTGGCTTAGATTGGTAAAAGTCGATTCTTTTGTCTGTCTAACCAAAGGAAATAACAAATCTTTTGGGAAGCATTTTAAAAGCCAATTTAATACTTCTATTGAGTTGTTTGATGTTTGGTTTATTACACCTTTGCTTCATTGTTCACTGGAACTACACCTCTGATTATCATAAAATGTGAATGTTCACGAGAAGAAAAAAAAGGTCAAATTTTGGCTCAGGGGTCCAACAAAACTTTAAAAGGCCTTATATGTTTTTATTAGTATGTTATGAGCTTCATCAAGTTCACAGGAACAATACAACAACAGCACGTACAGTCCCACTTGGTGGCACTCAATGCAGAGAATGAAACAAACTTCAGTGATTGCTTATGGTAATCATTGATTGGTCTATATCACAATATATTGGACCTGGAGTTTGATATCACAGTTTACCATAGGACCATCTGATGAATTTATGCCAATCAGTCTTCAGAAAAGCTGATATGCTTAACAGGTCATGAAGAATCATCTTTTTGAAACTTCTGACAATCATTCCTGACTAACAGCTGTATTTTCTATAAACTCTAGGCCACAGCGTAGCTGAAATACCGCTGAATGTGGCGTAAAACACCAATCAATCAATCTATTAACACTCTACACTCAAAATCAGCCATGTATATTTAAATGAAAAGTCTCCTCATGGTGGTGTGGCCTTATGGTTTTTTTATTTACTTTCATTATTTACCGGTACTTTACAAGTAGGCTAATGTGAAATACCAGACAGCTGTCACAAGACCTCTCTAAACTCTTATACACTGAATAGTGGCTTTGCACAGCAATTTTGTGACTCACTGGCAATTTTAAAGTAACAAAAAAACTTAAAACTCTTCGCTCCGGTATTGTTGGTTTAAATTTCTGATGGCTTACAGTTTACCATAGATTCAGGTAGCATCATCACATAGTGTATGCAATGATGTGTATTGATCTGGTGTAGGACATGAACCAAGGATGACTTTAGCCCAAAAGGACATAAGCCCAATGTAATTAGGACAGTAACCCACAGCCCATATTGAGAGATCTGCATTGTCCCATATTGATCATACTACATTATGAAAGTCTGTATTACTTTTCTGAAATCCTGCACTTCTAAATAAAATTATGAAAAATTGATATTAATCATTTTTCTTAAAGAATCCACCTGAATTGACAAAAAGGAACATCCAGATTGTTAGTAATGCTCTGAAGTATAAGGAAGATAATGCAGAAGCTTACTAAAAGCGTGCATGACATTAGCACAATATATAGGTCCAAGGGCTAATTCCTTTGTCAAAGCCATTCATCTCCTGAATAGTAACCCATGGTGAAGGATGGAAAACATATGATAGCGGGTTATCTCTGATTTTTTGTTACACAATGACTAGTACTTTATCTACCTACAATATTTCTTTTCTGATGATTTTCAAGTTCATTTTTGTGAAGGGAGATAACTTAAACAAGTCAACTTACATGAACAATTCAAATAAACCTTTACTTAAATATTGAGACACGGGGATTGATAGGGCTAAGACAAAGGATTTAGCCATATTAGAACAGGAGCCAGTGGGGGTCAGCCCAGCTGGAAAGTTAATAGCACAATGAATAGGGCTTATTCCTCCTTCTTAGCCCTACCCCCTGCCTACCTCAACCCATGGTGAAGGTTGGAATTGATCAGCCGCTATGGCCGGCCTCTCAAAACATATCCGATTTTTCTCTGATTTTTTTTCTTTTGGATAGAAAAATCACAATAATCAAATTACTTTTTTCTTTTCTGACGTTTAAATAAAGTTTCATTTGAGTTTTTCGTCTGAGTTGTCCCGTATAAGTTATCCCCCTTTGCAAAAGATAAGATTAAAAACCATCAAAAAAGAAATATTGCAAGTAGGTAAAATACTAATCAATGGTTTCACTGTTTCTAGAGAAAAATCAGAAATAGTTTTTTGGGGGGCTGGCCGGCCCCCCAAAAAACGATTTCTGATTTTTTTTTTTTCGGCCTATCGATTTCCAACTTTCACCATGGGTTTAGATAGGCAGGCTAAGACGGATAAATTAGCCCTATACATTGTGCGAGAAAGTTAACCAATTTTCGTGTATATTATAGCAACGTAGCTATGCTACATGAAGCTTCCTAAACGCTAGAAATAGCTGAACGATACCAAGATTCGGAACTTTATCTTCATATATAACGTGGTCACTGCCAGACATCTTCAGTGGTGGGGTAGGCCTATGCCCACCAGACACCCCCGTTTTGTTAGTTTTTATCCATCAGAAAATAACTCGGAGCCGTTGTAGAATTGGTCCGTCACTCTTAAAACGATATTTGAGCGTAAAAGATTGATGAATAAAACAGAACTAAAACTAAAAAATACTGTCAGTAAAAGGGTAACTAATATTAAGTCCGATCCCCCGAATCGGCTATGAATTAGCATGTCAATATGCTATTTACAGGTGACAGACCAATTCTACAATTAGACCAATAACTCAAAAACTATCGTCTGAGCCCCTCAACTAATAAAACTCGTGTTTGTTTAGTGCGGGTGCTTTCCACTTTCACTTTCAGCCCGTCTTCCGGTTAAGATTTTGGAACCAACCGGCACCTGTGTAACAACAAGGTAAGTAGCTCGTTGTGTCGAATTGACATATTAGTCAATACGTACAGTACGTAAGAATAAATAACCAATGACAAATATGTTTACGTGTTTTATAATCTGATAATAATTAAAGTTAAGAAACTTTTACGATACGACAGGAAATTAGGACTCTTTATGAAGTGACGATTTTTGAACACCTCTCAATGTTCAACTAGCAAGGAGTACAAGTCGAAAATATGGTGACCGGTCAGAACGTATAAATTAACGGCCAAAACGTATAATCCTAAACGTATAATACCTTGGGTCAGAACGTATAATACCTAGGTCAAAACGTATAATAGTAAATGTCAGCAATGTAGCTGTCAGAAGATATACAATAAAGGTTGATATCTACATTAATACATTTTTAAAAATGAAACGTAAGGGATTAAACTTTATTTTAATTGTTTTATATAGATCAACAAAACTCCACACATATATATAAATATAATATAATATTTATTTACAAATAATTTATATCATTTCGTATATATGCTTACAACGTTGTGTTAATAAACTTTATTTTCATATATTTTCCATACATTTATTATATGGTTAGGCTATGTATTACATATTTTTCTCTCTTCATTTATTTAAAATATATAATTTGAATACATATAATCTCTTCAAATAATTTATATCATTCTAATATACTTTCAGTTAGCTCAGTTCGGGCATTCATTGCCTGATTGGGCCATACACAGCAGAAATCTGTTTCGGGCATTCATTCCCAGTTTGGATCATACACAGCAGAAATCCGTTTCAGTAAGGAGATTAAAATGTTAAATTCTACTCACTCTAATGTCACCCGTATAAGGCCTAATAATGAAAAACAAATAATAAAATAACAACTGTTAATCCGCATTAATTTTATTAGGGGAGGGGAAGCCCTGTTGAGTATTTTAGTCGGATGATATTAATTTAATAATAACAGCATGCTTTTTTGTGCCAACTAACAGGGTTTTAGTGTTTCTTTGTATGTAAACAAAGCACAAGCATAGCTACTGACTCTCACATTGTTAAAATTTACTATTATACGTTTTGACCTAGGTATTATACGTTATGACCCAAGGTATTATATGTTTAGGATTATACGTTTTGGCTGTTATACGTTCTGACTGGCATGCAAGTACAGCCTTATGAATAAAGGATATTTACGATGTACGTGGATATGCAAGTTTTGTAATTCTAAATAACATTGTCAGCTTCCATTTGTTCTTGTTGCTATTTATAGTGTTAGGCCTAGGCTATATGACATTTTTAAACGTCAACAAGAAAACTCTTACTGGGAAGGATGCATATGCTAGGTTAGCTCTGTTTACATGACAGTAAGGAGTTCCCTCACAGTCATGGTGTAAAAAATCCTGCATACTTAGTGTGTAAGCGAGTGTTTTATCGGCTCCGGTCAGTGTATCTGCTCGAAATCGCCAAGCACCGCCATGCTGTCGGAAATTGTAAATGTACGAACAGATAGACCGACCGGAGGAGATGAAGAGTGGCGTACATCAGGCTTACTTGCTTGAGGAAGCCTGTAAGGTACATGTAGATAGCGGGGATAGATGAGACATTATAATTGGATTTGGCTTTATTTTAATGCTCTAACTGTATAGATCGTAGCTCCCTGCTAATGCACTAGGTATGCAGGATTTTTTACACCATGACAGGGTACCTGAATCTATTAAAGTGAGAGATTAGAAATGGCCGTTAACATGAGATGTAAATACGTATGTTGTTGAATTTTATAAAGTCAACAGAGATATGACTTTGTGTCAAACACAACCTTTTGAAGGGAGGCTGGCATCTGTGTCACAAATAATATTGAATCCTTATGGCATCTCAATACATAAAACATGCACACTCATGTGAGTAAAATT
Source organism: Mopalia muscosa (assembly GCA_031763545.1). Lineage (NCBI taxonomy): Eukaryota > Metazoa > Mollusca > Polyplacophora > Chitonida > Mopaliidae > Mopalia > Mopalia muscosa. Next base: position 101 of record JARFOD010041748.1, on the reverse strand, counting down.
ATGTGGCAAACATTTCATGCAACCGCTTTGAGTGGCATTTAGAAGCTGGTAGGTATAGAACACAGACACATTGTTATGGATTAACAACTTCTAGATTTATT
>JARFOD010041737.1:0-10227 GCA_031763545.1 Mopalia muscosa | reverse complement strand
GAATTTGTCTAATATAATAATATTCACTTTTTATTTGTAGCCCTAATAAGCATTTTTCATAATGAAATGCATGGCTGTAATCTAAGGGAGGTTTCGACTTGTGGCATTATTTATTTTTCTAACAGGTCTCTTTGTCAATAGGTATGCACGACTTCTTATGCGCTTGGAATAACGTAAGTATAAGCGGTAAAATCCAAACAAAATACATGTATAAAGAAATAATAAAATCTTAATTTTGGAAGTTATTATCTAAGGGTTGAAGACTAAGCTATTATTTACATACCAACAACAGACTAGTAATATTTTAATGGCGTCAGCATTGACATAAATATGTATGCATAAAATATGCAATTAGGATGAATCTGTTTGATATAATCATGCTTTAGATGCTAATTATCTATTTGCTTCTCATATCACTTCTCGGTATATTTGTGACATGGCCTTTTCTGGGCCACCATTGCCCCTGGTTTACAGCATATAACGTCCATATGATACTTCTAACAGTAAGGTATACTAATAATTGTGATTGGGTTACACTGCCAATTACACGATATGACGTCCATCTCACTGTACAATAAACCCTGGATTATAACATATTCTCTGTTTCGCGAAGCAGTGAAGTGTTGGGTTATCTATATCTCTATCGTCAGGCTAATTAGCTTACTTATAATCACTGGCTTATTGTCAATCCACTTATCCATTATTTCTTCTCTGACTGTTTACATAAAAAACCTACCTCAACACTCCAATTTAAAAAAATAAATACGGCAATATGAAACAAACGAGTTTTACGATGGAATGAGAATGGTACACTTTACCATACATAAAAAGATAAGATTAGAGGAACCAATTTTATCCTCCTCCAGTGCGAAGTAAAGACAGCTTTACTAAGCTGCAAACTTACTACCCTTTGTGTTCTGGTGTCTAAATAAAACAATGCGCATCTTGTACAAAATAGCTATTAATTTATATTATAGTTCAGACACACACGTGAGGGAATTTGACCCTACAAAGAAAAACACGGCTATGTAAAGACGTTTTTCACATCTAACACAACCCCTAAAACACAGACAGGTAGATTGTCTTTCCATACAATGCAACATAATAACATACATATGTTTACGTAGAAGGGACTTATAAAGTAAAGAAAACACACACTATGTTGTTCTGCTTCATCTTGCATTGACTTGATGTTTTCCGATCTAAAGGTCTTGTTTTCGAAAACAATAATGGTAAGTTGTGTTTAAAACAATTTGGGCCTTAGGTAGGAAAAAGAGACGTAAGGATTTTAAGTAAAACATGAGTGGGTTAGTATGTTAACAAAAAGAATCGTGAGCAGTCGAATGTTCGCAACAATATATGTATATAAATCATGAATACCTCATGAAGAACTGTAACTATATATAAAACAAAAAGATCTATAAAACAATATAGATAGACATGAAAACATCACTCTGAACCAGCATGTTTTTGTCTTTTCAGTTGTAACTTGTGGCAATTCCTTCGTGTATTTGGATCATACATATCGATAAACCAAACTCTCTATTTCATTCTGTGTGAATATCAATGTCTCAGACACTGTGGACAGTTATGTGCTGCTCTAGACAACCTTTCTTCATCATCACTGATATTTCACTCTTATCCGAAATAAATCAGCTCTGTTTGACTGGTGAATAAACGTGTTTGGGTTATTACTCTAGTCTGGTATACTTATTGAATGTTATATGTACATTTGTCTTCACAGAGTTAGCCGGCGTGGTGATTTAACACCGACTCATCGTACAGCTTACAGTCTATGACTTAATCTTTATATATGAGGTTTGACACATTCACTTAACGTTTGATAGCTGAACGGAGTATGTAGATCAAAATGATGGGTTCGTCTGGTTCACCCATTTACTACGAGGAGAGCTTTACAGATTGCCTGATGAACCCGTTTTTAGTTCTGGAAATATGTATTATCTCCATTATCACCAGTAATATACCATTCTTATGGTTGTTGTATAAGTGTACCATTTAAAGTTTAACAATTATTTTAATTCTGTGAGACCGGCCACGTTTCACGGCTTGTGGTTGACGCTCCGACTTGCAAGCAGTAAATGCCGGTCACCTAGACCACTCAGCCTTGTAAATTCTAGATAGTCTTACACTTTGTATAGAAGGCTAATAGAATGTATTTAAACAAAACTCGAATAGTCCGGAAGCACATATAATCAACAGCATTTCAAAAATCGACAAATTAAATTAATTACTTTGCATGTTTTTTCTTAAATTCTGATGATTATATGTACCTCCGGACTATTTTAGTTTTCAGTTACTATCTGTCTGCCAACATGTCGTCTACATGGTATCCTGAGATAGATGTCGACGAAGTAAATGGTTTACTTTTTAGATATGTATCTTATGATAACAATTGGATTGCATATTGCATACAAATAAAGAAAACTCATTTTGTGATATTTAAAACTTTGATAGTAAAGACAAGCATAATCCATTAATAAAAGTAAGTATAGTCTATAAGTATAGTCGATAAATGAAAGAAATCTGAGATTATGGTTTAAGCACACATATGATAGAATTGGATCCACACAAAATAAACAAGTCCCGAGCGTGAAATGTTTATTTCTGGTAACGATATATCTCTTACAATACACGAAAGTTTGTGTAGAAAAGAGGATCAAAACAAAGACAACAAGTAATGTTTTGTTCTGTTTGTAGTTTGTTGTGATTCTCCTCAACTGCAGGTGTTTTTGTTCACACGTTCTTGTAATGTAAGGCAATGCTATGAGTTGTTTTAACCACAGAGCACTTGCGATCTGAAACAGGAGCGGACATTATACAGTTTAAAGAAAACACGAATACTGTTGATATAAACAGGCATTGAATCACTTATTTATTCGCTCATGACATTTTTTATAAACACATTGCTGTAACCGCAATAGTTTTCCTAGGCAGCGGACGGTACTGATAATATGAATTTAAACTAGCAGGACCTGTTTGACTGACTATTTTAAATTTCTTTACTTGTGGCAAATATACATATAAAAAACAGAAAGTCACTCAAAAGTACCTGGCAAGGTAAACGCACCTAAAAACAAGCTGGAAAAAAAAAAAACGTTATGTTGATCAAAAGCTTATCCATAAGTGCGATGTATGAAATGTCTTTCTATTGAAAATATAATAGAAACTTTGGACTCTCAAGACTGTCATGTCATTTTTTATTTCAAAATAAATCAGGTTTCGGTTTTCGGTGACTTAATCAAAGGTATGTTTAAATCCATCTTCATTGTCCTGGGAAGTCGTTACCGCGATACCAACTCGATCTCAGTCCATCACTGAGGCGTTTCTGGAATTATGACGCGCTGGAAGAGCTATCGAACAAAATGTGTTTTCTGCCATGAACACTTTGTTATATGTAGCTAGCTTTAATTTAAGGCGACGGCATTTAAGTAGATAGGGTTTTGGACCCTCCTTCGGTATATACTTACTCTCGGTTATATCCCTCAGTCAGGTTTCCGTTTTTGGTTATTGGGTTCGAATCCTGGTGGGTTCTGATCAACATCTTTAAGTATAAAAAATATGTGTGTGTTTCGGAGAAGTTCAATTAATTGATTAGTCCATAAAGCTTAACACAAGACCTCCCTCTACTTAAGGTTCCATAAGTTAGTTGATCCCATAATTTGACTGTTTTTGTTGAAAAAATCTTCTTATAAGTAGAACTACTTCATTATAAATCCAATGAAAAAAACAAAATGAAAATACATTTTGAAATAACATAAAAAGTGGGAGCTGTCTGTAACGCTGACGAAAGTGTTCGTTCGCTTTCTGCTTTAGACTAAAATACATTACTTGCATTGTTAATTCTTTTGTAGTGGTTTCTTTGTCAATAGGTTTGCACGCCTTCTTGTGCGCTTGAAATAACGTAAGTATAGGCCGTTAAATTCAAACAAAATATCAAGAAATAATAGAATCTAAATTTTGGAGGTAATTATTTACGTACAAATACATACAGTTGTTACATGTACATGGCGTCAGAATTGAGATAAATGTTTATGCGAGTGAGATGGAATAAGGAGTTTTGGGGAATAAACTATTGTTATACTCATGCTTTAGATCCCAATTCTCTGTTTGTTTCCATATCAGTTTTCGGTACATTTGTGACATGGCCTTTTCTGCGCCATCGTCGTCCTGGTTTACAGCACATAACTTCCATATGATACTACAGATAGTAAGTTACACTAACACTGGTGATACACAGTCTTTATATGGTATGACGTCCACATCAGAGTACAATAGACCCTGAATTATAGCATATCCTCTGTTTCGCAAAGCAGTGATTATTGTATTATCTGTATCTCTATCGTCAGACAAATTAGCCTCATCAAACATATTTCTTGTCTTCGTTCTAAGGCAAAGTAGAAATCAATAAAATAACTAAACAGTCACTGGCTAATTGTCTATCTACTTATCAATTATTTCTACTCTGACTGTTTACATATTAACATACCCCAATTCTCCAATTTAGAAAACAAATACGTCAATATGAAACAAAAGAGATTTACATTGGAATAAGAATGGTACACTCTACCAATACAGAAATATATACTGTAAACTCAATGTAACTAACACTACATCCTATTAGTATCCAACAGAACACTGATCTCTATACACGGGTACAATTAAAGAAACCTATTATTGTATATCGGTCCACTCTCAGTATGAATCGATCTGACTAATATAACTAAACGAGACTGATGGGAGGAACCAAGTGTCTTGAAACTGATTATCAATTATTTCTCCAATGATTGTTTGAATATTTGATTTTCCACATTTCCCCAACTTAGTATAAAACTTCGGCCACTATTTGCATCTGACAAAATAAGATGTAAATATTTAATGGTTTAAAGTTATTAATGTAGATAAGGAAATTCAGCTTGCCTCCACCTGGATTTGAATACATGTAAGTAAAGTGTCTTTAACATACATATTTGATGATAATAGAGGCTCCATTCTAATGAATGATGTGCACCATCACTATAGGTTAGGTTTGTCTCATAATTGTGATATCAAAAACACAGGCATCATAGTATGTTATGCTAAGTATAGTATAATTAATTGATAACATTGTATCATGAGTACGATATTCCTGGCTCGACGTCTAGGGGTACAGCAAATAAAACTTTACAGTAAGGAATACAAAACTAAGCATAAAGTAGCTATAGTGTCCTTAACATTTTAAAAAAAAAGCACCTAGCAGACGTTAGAGAACTTTGTTGTATGTCTGCATGATTTTAGTCCCGTCTCCTTCTACTATAATATAAATGAGGGAAGACTTAGTGTAACTGTCAGAACGTCTCTCAAAAATGTTTTTAAAACGAATACCTAAGTACTAATTTATGCGTTAACTTCCATCTTGTAATATAGCTTCCTTTTGTGAAGACAACAGAAGGCATATAGTAATTTTACCAAATTAATAACAGTATGTGTTGTGAAAACGTTAACCTGAAAATAGATTAACAAGTTAACTAAATACTTGGATTTTCGTTCCATATTAATTGAGGTACGGGGCGTATAGTATAAAACTGGTGGTATGTTATAGATTGATTTAAAATCTGTCTTTCAAATTAAAGATCACGATTCCCTGTGTTATAATCTAAAAATCATTCTTTTTTAGAAAGTTGTGTCTGGATGGTATAATATCGTGTGAGTTGCTACACTTATGTGGTCACGAGTGTTTTCCTAATTTTTTTTTGATAACACTTTCTAAGTTTGAACAGATTCTTGTTTTTTTTTTGCACAGGGTTGAAACTCGTCCGGGAATCGAAACCATAACCTTCAAAATTAGGCTCCGAATCGCCAACAGTAAACGCCGGCTACGTACACCACTGGTCTACCCAGCCTTCTCACCCGGTAACGATATCTCGTTACATTATGCCTACATCCGTCTTTATTAAACTTGTGTCACAAGGCATTACAGAAATCGATTACACGACTTGTGGCTAATTACCTACTCGAGGTCAAAATAAATTAAAACGTTTGTAAATCATTTCATAACTGGCATACTAGAAGTCGTGTGATTGATTCAATGTCGAGGCAGACCATGGCAGATTTTCATTTTTAACTGAAAGAACGTAAAGTGCTGAGATAAGACTCAAAAACAACAAAACAACAATTATGTGATTCTAAGTTGGTTGGTTCATTTAAAAAACAAAATTTTGAGTTTAGAAAGTAATGTTTGTGATGGTTTTATTTGTAATATAGGTCACCATTTGCTTGATTTGGTTTTGTTCTTGATTACTCGTCAACACTGTTAGATTAAGTGTATATTCTGGGTGCCGATTGTGATACTCAACCAGGAAGAGGAAAGAAAGATTTGCTCTTGTATTCTCTCAAAAAAATTATTTCTAAGTCAATTTGTGGATTAATTAATGTCCCTTTCGTTTTCTGTCTCACATAAGATTTCTGCCCAATGGTGTTCTTAGATTTAATTAACTATATTAATTTTATTAGCAAAATTAATAATTAAAGATGGTTTTTATATGGTGGATGCAGGATTGAACTGGGCCGTGAGTACATTAACGCAAATAGGGATGCAGCTATTAATAAGTCAAAACAAGCGAGTCAGATAAATCAATGTGAAAAGTTCAAATAAAACTGGATCTGACGAAACACTATTGACTACCCAAGGGATCAAACAGCTCTTCTATGTTACAATAACTGATCCTAGATTTATATTCTAAAGTAATAAATAAACCGTGCATTAAGAGAGGTCTGGACTAAAATGAAAAAAGATTAAGATATATTAGCTTCTTTTGAATGTCTCCATGAAGTATGTATTATACTAATTAAACTTATTAAGGATTGTATTGTAATTTGTGATTCTAATTTGACAGATCCAAGCACAATAATATAGAAAAGAGGTCAAGTAAGATTGGAACAACTGGTGAGAACTTTAACCTGGAGAACAATACAATCATGATACGAATCATCGTTTAAGAAGCCCGTTTGATGATTGACGAATTATTCTTTCAACTCGGTTTGACTGCAATGATGGGCTGTCCTTTTATAGAATTCACGGTCAAACAGTTCCATTGTTATTATTGGAACTTTATGGTACGAGCTTGTGTATCTTTGTAAACGTTCTTTCTCTCCTGATGATCAGAGAGCCTTGATTAAATCGACCAATTATCGATTTTAGGATCAAGACATTTTGACATTTATATTAACGATTAAGTGTTGTAAATTTAACGATTTACCAAACAGTTAAAGAAACTAGAGTTGTCTTTTAGTAGTTACGGACGGTAAACTTGTAAATTCTATATGTGATTTTATTGATTGTAAATTGCTTTAAGAAGGCTTGAACAGGTTTTTTTCTATGGTGTCAGGCTGGAGTAAAAAAAATTAACATTGACAAATGTGTACTTGAAAATTTGACAAGCGACATAATTATAACATTATGATTATGAATGGGAGCCGTTATGAAAGTCATCAAAGATCTAAAGTATCTTGGTGTCATATCGTCAAGGAATTTAATACGCATTGTGTGACTCACTTATATACCTGGTATTTGGTTATTGAATCCAATGATATGATAAAGACTAGCGTATAAATGGATTGGTTGGTGTCCATGTGTCCACGGTTGTCTGAGTTTAGCTTTGTAGAAAATTTTATCCTCCTCCAGTGCGAGGTAAAGACAGCTTTACTAAGCTCCAAACATACTACCCTTTGTCAGAGTGTTGAGGTTTCTAAACAAAACAACGCTCGTCTTGTACAAAATAGCTATTAATATATATTATAGTTAAGGCACACACATCATGGAATTTGACCCCGAAAAGAAAAACACGGCTGTGTAAAGACGAGTTGATTATTTCTAACATTACATGTAAAAACAGGCACGTAGATTTTCTTTCTATAACATAAATCATATGATAACATACAGATGTTTACGTATAGCAGAGACTTATAAAACAAACAAAACACACACTATCTTGTTCTGCCTCATCTTGTTATTTTCGCTTTGACTAAATGTTTCTCGTTCTAAAGTTCTTGTTTTCGAAATCAATAATAGTGAGTTGTATTTAAAAGAATTTGGTCCATAGCTAAGAGAAGGAGACGACGGTAATTCGGAAAGGCATGGAATTTTCAGTAATATTCGGTTTGGGTTATTATGTGAACAAACAGAATTGTGCCCAGTAGAATGTTCACCTACAACAGAACCTGACAGATAAGTCATGAAAAAAAAACTATTAAATATATCATAAAGCAAATGATCGGTTGAAGTAACGTCTGTAGTTCTTTATCGCTCTCTTTCAGAGTGAAAACATTTAGTATGGTAATAGTTCACATGATCATCACTCTGTGAAAGGCGAACTTGCATGTTTTTCGCCATGTTAGTTGTATTGAACTTTTACCAAATCGTTTGCTTATTTGGATCTAACAGATTGATAAACCAAACTCTCTGTTTCATTCTGTGTGAATATCAATGTCTCAAACTCTGGACAGTTATGTGCTGCTCTAGACAAACTTTCTTCATCGTCACTAATATTTCACTCTTATCCGAAATAAATCAGCTGTGTTTGACCGGTGAATAAACGTGTTTGGGTTATTACTCTAGTCTAGTATACTTATTTAATGTTATATGTACATTTGTCTTCACAGAGTTAGCCAGTAAGGTGATCTAACACAGAGTTATTGTACAGCTTACAACCTATGACTTCATCTTTATATACAAGACGTGACACATTCACTTAACTTCTGGTAGCGGGACAGAGTACGTAGATCAAAATAATGGGTTCGCCTGGTTCAGCCATGTACTACGAGGAGAGGTTTACAGATAATCGATAAACCCGTCTATAGATATGGAAACATTCATTATTTCCTTTAATAACAATAATGTATCATTTTTATGTTTGTACGCTTTACCTTGTTGTTGAATCCCGTCAAGGAACCGAACCGACGACGCTCTGAGTCAAGCACCGTATCGCAAGTAGTAAATGCCAGCCACCTTGACCACTCAGCAGTGCGATTCTAAAATGTCCTACACTTTATACAAAAGGTTTAATAGAATGGATTTGAACAAAACTCAAATAGTCCGGAAGTACATATAATCCACAGCATTTAAACAATCGACAAATTAAATTAATTACTTTGCATTTTTTTCTCAAATTCTGATGATTATATTTACTCAGTTCCGGACTATTTTAGTTTTCAGCTAATATCTATATGCCAATATGTCGTCTACATGTTATCATAAGATACAAATCGGCGAAGGAAATGGTTTACTTTTTAGATATGTGTTTTATGGTAACGAATTGACTGCATATCAGCATACAGATGAGGAAAACTCATTTTGTGATATTTAAAACTTCAATGGTAAAGAAAGTCTAGTCGATAAATAAAAGCAGTCGGAGACTATGATTTAGGAACACAAATGATAGAAATAAGCAAATTCCGAGTGCGAAATGTTTATTTTTTGTAACGATGTATTTCTAACAATAGACCGAAAGTTTGTATAGAAAAGAGGACCAAAACAAAGACAACAAGTAAAGGTTTGTTCTGTTTACAGCTTGTTGGAGTCCAGGTGTTTTTGTTCACATGTTCTTGTAATGTTAGGCAATGCTAGGTGTTGTTTTAACCTTAGAACACATGTGATGGTAAACAGAAGCGGTCATTATACAGTTTAACGCAAAGTCGCCTATTGTACGTCCACCTCACTGTACAAAAAACCCTGGATTATAACCTATCCTGTGTCTACCGATGCAGGAAAGTATTGTTTTATCTGCTTCTCTACCGTCAGACTACTTAGCGCAATCAAACATACTTCTTGTCATCGTTCTAAGGCAAGTACATACATAATTTAGTTTATTGGCGACTCTATTCAATTGAATGATTTGCGCAACGGGTTTGTCTCATATATGTATTGGACAACAATGAAGTATCTCCATTGTACAAAGGACAGAAGGATATGCAACAGACAAAAAGGTTTTAAGGCTATCAGGTAGATGAGAGAAAGATATACAAACAGACAATAAGGTTATAAGGCTATCAGGTAGATGACATAAAGATATACAAACAGACAATAAGGTTATAAGGCTATCAGGTAGACGAGAGAAAGATATACAAACAGACAATAAGGTTATAAGGCTATCAAGTAGATGAGAGAAAGATATACAAACAGACAATAAGGTTATAAGGCTATCAGGTAGATGACATAAAGATATACAAACA
>JARFOD010041726.1:0-10227 GCA_031763545.1 Mopalia muscosa | reverse complement strand
CAACCAAACACCCAACCAACCAACCAACCAACCAGCCAACCAATCAACCAACCAACCAACCAACCAACCAACCAACCAACCAACCAACCCACTCACCCACCAACCAACCAGCCAAACAACCAAACCAACTAACCAACTTTCCAACCAACCAGCCAGCCAGCCAACCAACTAACCAATCAACCAGCCAACCAGCCAACCAACCATCCTACCTACCAACAAGCCAACGCACCAAACAACCAACCAACCAACCATTCAAATAATCAACCAGCCACAAACCAACCAACCAACCAACCAACCAACCAACCAAGCAGCCAATCAGCCAGCCAACACACCAAACAACCAGCCGAGCAACCACCAACCAACCAACCAACCAGCACACCAAATAACCAGTCAACCAACCAACCAACGAACCCAACAACTAATCAACCAATCAACCAACCAACACACCAACCAACCAACCAACCAACCAATCAACCAACCAACTAGCAGCCAACCAACCAACCAACCAACCAACCAACCAACCAACCAATCAACCAACCAACACACTCAACAACCAGCCAACTGTTTAGAGAATCTCACCTCTGCCAGGTTTTCTCTTAATAACAACCTCTCAACCAATGACTCATGCTGTTGATTAGCTCTATCGGGAAGCGCAACAGATAAGAAGAATCTTTTTGTCAAACAGATTTATTTTTGTTCACTGTAATATTTGATTTGGTTAATATACTTTCTTAATATAGATGCGTAAAATCATAATTTCACGCAGATGCTGGCTGATCGAACGGTTTCTGACGCTGATTTAAACTTTCGTGTACATTTGATTGTGTCTGGTGGTTAAAGGGTTACAAAGAAAAGATATATGAGGTGGGTAGTTGAGACCCCTTTTCATCTTGACTGATTCATTTGTGAATTAAATGCACGTAAGCGAAAATATTTCTCACTTGTGGACATATAAAGATGTCCGCCTCCACTTTTCATATTTTGTTTATATGGACAAAAATTTCGTCGGAAACATATTTGCTTCCTGCACAGTGGTTTTGTTTTAATTATGTTAAAAATTGAGATAACTCATGATCAGAAAATTCAGTTACATTTGTGAAAAACCAGCTTATTTCAGATATGTGAAATTGATTTCCAAATATGCGAAATAAAGTTTTACATATGTGAAAAACTTTGCTAATTTAGTAGATATTTTTGTACATGGGTACTGTGCTTTACATCATATCGATGCAAAATACAAACCCCACCCCTTTGGCACGGCCTTCAAATAAACGAACGAACGCACGAACGAATGAACGAACGAACGAACGAGCGAACGAACGAACGAACGAACGAACGAACGAACGAACGAACGAACGAACGAACGAACGCACGAACGAACGAACGAACGAACAAATGAATACGAACGAACGAACGAATGAACGAACGAACAAAAGGATGAACGAACGAAAGAACAAACAAAAAACATTCAGTTGATTTTACCTCCCGGTTTAGTGACCATTCGTCTTAAAAGGAAAATAGTGTGGCGTACCAATTGACCTTGTATAGTAACCATCGTCCTAATCACAGCTGAAATCAGAGATGTTAATTAGCTAATTAATCAGGGAAAGGAATGCCGCAGTGGCTGTCTTCAACCAGTCACGTAACACATTAATTACCCATTAAACGTTTTTTTTCGGATATTTCACAGACATCTTCTTTCTTATATACTGGATTTCGATGTTTTTTATTTTCATAAGCTAGATTCCAATGTTTCGGCAGCGAAGAAAATCTGCAAACGCCGAGAAAAACAACAGGATATGTCACTCTGGACAATGTGCAGCAGATAACGGCAAGGAGCATTGGACTTAAACAATCGCTGTCTTACCTCAAAGCGGGGATTACAATATATAGGGGTATGTAACAGCAGACTTTAACCTTGAATTACCGACGAAATCACGAACTCTCTCGCGGAGATTGGGTACTGGCGAGTTACTATGCTGGTTTGCAGCGAAGAAGACAGTGGCGTTGAACGAAAACTACTTGATTTCACTCTTTAATATTTCCATTTTACAGCTGCTTTCAGATATAAAAAAGACTTTAGTAGATATAAACGACAATCTTTAATTTCGTTGAAAGTGTAATTATAATTCGGAGAAAGGACATTTGGGTCAAAAAACGATCTAGTGTTGGACTAGAAAAACATTGTATTTGTGGATAAAAAAATGGCAGCCGATTGAAGGAAGAGAAGGCAATCGGGACTCTTTTGGTGTCTCAAGCCGCTAAGGCAGTTTGTCATTCTTCTCCTTGTCAACCATGCAAATCCGTGAAAGAGATGTTAATGCTCGTCAGGTTTCATTCACAATTCAGATAAATTAATATTTCGATTATTTTTTAGACTGCAAAAACTGAGAAAATCAAGCAAATAGTAACTTTCCTTTTTGGTTTATTTTGGACCAAGTCATTTGTGGCGTGAATGGATTCAATTATACTTGTTTTCCGACTAATTGACATTGTATATAAATAGAGGAGAAGTTAATGCGCGTTATTATATATTCACTTTCCATATATGGGAAATATTTATATGTTTTTGCGGACCTTTAAAAATCGTAAAGGTGTGAGACTCTCATGAGTTATCTTTATCCATAGTAATGCACATGCGCATTGAAAACATAACATAACATTTTATTTTACACATTTGTACACTATGTAAACGAATTTTACATATTTTGAATTGAATTTTAAATAATTAAAAGAAACTTTTTCAAAAGCTGTTTAGCATACATACAAATAATGTCACGTTAACAAGACAAACACAAATCAACATGTGTTTTGCCATATATACGATCCCAGGGTTTAAACATATCATTAAAAGCGTTGTTACTCACATAGGCGAAAACATTTTTGAAAAATATGAGTTTATCGCTTGAGGCGAAAATCCTTAAATCACTGAAATGTCATCTTCGCATTTTTTTTTCACACTTCACATTTGAACCAAATCGCCAAGATGAGAAATTTATGCAGTTTGACTACTTCATTTCAGTGGCTTAACTCCCAAACAAATATCAAATTATCTTATTTTTTTCTTCGTTTTTTTAATTAAAGGAAATAGATTAATGATGGTTTAGCTTATTAAGCTCAGGTTACTCTTTGTTGTGGTTTTATATTGTCACTGACCTATTTATACATGTGTTACCTTTACATTCCTGACAATCCAATGTTAATTTCATGAGATAATCTCTCATTTCGGAAAAATGACCCTATCGAAAAGTATCGTCTTATTTACACATTGGAGAAGTAAGGACTACATTTTTTTTTACCATAAAATATAGAAAGACAATTTTTTTACTTTACTGGAATGCCACTGTGTTTTTTTTTCTGTATAATTAAATGGCCGTATTTAATTCGGTCACAAATCGAATATCACATCAATAAAATGATCTTTTATACGTTCGTTCTTTATTAGTACAAACGCACTATTCACACATTCCGTAAAATCCATTCAAGTTGAAAAATCTGAGTAAGAATAAGAGTAAACATCATATGTAATTAATACGAAGGAATTCCTGTGATGAATTGTGTTGATAATTGATAAACATATACATGGGTGAGTGTATTTTTCTCGAGCTTCACCCAAGGCGATTTTCACAGTTCTATTACTACTTTTGACAGCTTAAGGTGATAGATGAATCTTCGGCGGAAACCAGATTAGTCCGTTTCACACCTACGTGTTATATGATATCTATTATTTTATAATTAAAAGTCAGAACAAAAACAAGAACAAGTATGTGTTAAGAAGTTTTGGTAAACATAGTCAGAATGCATTTCATGACTGTACGTTTTTTGCTCTATATATGCGACCGTTTAAAGGGGCCATTGGGTAACCCCATCCTAAACATTATTCGCTGACCTACCTGTGGAGATTCCAACTCTAAGGTATCACCGAGTGATCTTGTGTGGTTTCCGATATTAAGAAAACCAGCTTTCAGCGCGCAGTGATACTCGTCACATCACAGCGTGGATGGAATTAGGAATACTTTGTAAACAAAAACACGTGTTTGTGCTTTCTATGTTATTATAAATTGTAACCTTTTGAGGTAAGAAAATTATATACTTTGGTTTCGGTTCTGTTGCATTTACTTGCATACGCTCGCCTGTAAAGATCAATACACACTTAATGTTCGTTTTTTCTAACTATTTTCACAAAAGCGCATGTGTAAATATTTTTAGAAAAACATAGGTCAAGTTTTTCTTCACGCTCAGCCAAGGATCGAGTCTTAATTTAACCAAAATTAAAAGATGTAAGCGATTCAAATTAAAAAAAAAATATTGGTATCATGCTGGCACACCATCTTCAAATCAAACAAAATAAAACACGACAAAATGGTATGGTATATCTTCTGGTATAGAGATTGTGAGGGATAAATTGTATCTTCTCACAAGATACCTTGATACATATTTGGTTACATGTTGTGTTTTCTATTAATGACTCCAGCAGTTTGAAATATTTACGTATTCGTTAATTTTCAACGTCAAAATTATTGCAAGACATGACTTTACATCAGTCTGTTTCATTTAAAGCGGGTGGCTGGAGGGAGCTTCATGTTGCCCTGGTGCTCTCAGAGCTGAAAGGGAACAGGAAGCTGATCTGTTTGTGGTGTCTGTATAGCGTCCTGTTGTTGTCCTCCTGTAGTTGTCCTGTCCTGTCTTTGTTTGTTGGCAGTGGTGTCGAGGATGGTTTCCTTCACCCATTGGGCTGGCACGTCGTCATATAAGTGAAATACCCTTGAGTACCCCAATCTATAGACTTAACGTGAGCTTTGATTTAAATGGCCATTTAATTATTTCGAGTTAATTAATGACTTCAGTTGCACACCAAAGACCTCAGTGAGAGAAAAATTGATTAATTTTCTATTTCAGAATAGAGTTTGCCGTGTAGGTTATTCAGCATTAAATACGCCATTTTGGCAAACAGAATTTAAATTCAACCTTTTTGTTCATATTTTAAAACTGTATTGAATAACATGAATTCCCACTCACTCATTAGTGTCATGCAAGAGCCTACAGATTATACACAAATGCTGACGTGTCTGTGTTAAATATTAGATTTCTCAAAACCCATTTTGGGGGTTAAATGCATGGAGGTTACGTGACATCATGCATGCAAATGGAAGAAGAAACCCACCCTCGATGCCCTGCCATCAAACAGAGACAAGATTGGGGAAATATAAGCCAATGGCTTGACGTTATAAGACATCACGAATAGATCGGCTTCATTTTGCCCCTTAGCTCTGAGAATCTCAGGACCACAAGAAACCCTCCCCCAAGACAGAAACATCTGGGGAATTTCTATACACTATTCTATACGCTGTTAATTATACTGGTCCTAGAAAAGAATTTCACATATGTGACCCGTTATAGCCAAATGAGTCGGAAGTGGCAAACCTATAAATGACGGTCCAGGCGATACAAGCTTAAAATGTGTGAAATGTTCAGTTTTTGTTTTTTTACCATATATCCTCTCTTTATAATGTTTTCTAAACAAATAATTACTCAAACTGGTGATTAAATGCATGTAATCATAAATATGTATGATTTAGCGAGGCAAGTCTACGTAAATCCGTGCTAATTTAGTGAAACAATGGCCTGTTTTGGCCTGTTTTCATCGCGAAATTAAAAATCTTCTAGTCTTCATATCGACATGGGGTTTCCGATTTTTAAACTTTTGGGACCTTTGGAAAGACAAAATAATGTAGATTACCACTATATAGATAATGACAAATGTGAGATTTCCTCATTTGGCTATAATGGGTCACATATGTCAAGCTTACCAATGCTGTCTTTTTTTTGTGCTACGGAATATTATTTTTCTTACGGAGCAAAGAATGATTGTGCTATCATGATTTTTAAATCAAATTACATCTTTGCTATTCTCAGTTCAGCTCTTTTTTTTTATATTGATAAAATAATTGTTATTTTTTCCATTGATTTTCATGTATCTATTTCAGCTAAAACAATTAGAATGAGTCAGTTGATGAGTTTATTACCACACAACACAGAGCCCACTGCAGCTCTACGATGTCTACAACAGGTGGCCATGCTAGTTCAGGGAAGCTGGGTTGTCAAAAGGTGCGAGTGAAAACAGTGTGTCAAATTTTTATATTCGAACTACCAAGTACAGCAAATAGTCAAATTTTAATCTTACCTAAATTATTCTTAGTCCAAACTGTACATGGATGGTAAGAGATCCCAGTTCCTTTGCTGCTCTGCCAGCTCTAAGGCAATCCTTCTGATTTGACTTGAGTGATCTGTGTTAAAACATAGGGCAGCACACCTGAAGTGGACTGGTCTCCTCTTGGTTTATTAACATGTGTAAACAATGAACAGTGTTAAATGGACAATCTGTTGCTTTATAAGTAAAACAACAATGAGTATGACGTTATTCCTCAATCAAACAAATAACAAACCAACTTTATGAAAAACATTTTAATGTCATCAAAGCTAAGTGTTTTTGAGTTTTAAGTTTATCACAAAACAAAACTTCTGACTTCTATCAAAATACATTGTCATTTAATATGTGTTGTGTATTTAATAAAGTTCTGTATGGTTTCGTTTTTAGTGATGTTCTCTACCCTAAAGACAGTGTTAGTCCAATCAGCGGGATATCTGCTGAGGCAATGTGCAGGGCCAGGGACTATGTCGTGAGTCAAACCTCAATTACTTGTTTAGGAGACATTTAGAAGATGATGTACTAAACATAACACAAGGCTTTATGGATTACAACTTCTAGTTTATTAAGGGTGCAATGTTTCAATGTCTTCAGGCATCGTTCTCAAGCATATAGGCCTCAAACCTCAATCATCTTACTAAACTGTAGCAGGGGGTTGGTGGGAGCTTCATGTTAAACTGGTGATCTCAGAGCTAAAGCGGAACAGGAAGGCGATCTGTTTGTGGTGTCTGTGTTGTGTCCTGTTGGTGTCGTCCTGTCTTTGTTTGTTGCCAGTGGTGTCGAGGGTGGTTTCCTTAGCCCATTGTGCTGGCATGTCGTCATATAAGTGAAATACTCTACCCCAATCAAACAAACAAACAATACTAAACTGTACTGTCAGGGAAGATTATTGAAAGATTATTATAGCTTCAATAATATTTGTTTCTTAATTGATTTTTTTCCATCCTAGGCAGTGGTGTCTGTTTTAAGTTTTAAAAGAGGTCAAATTAAGCTGACTAACGCTTTTTTGTTCTGATTGATGTATTTCAAAATTTTGGGGGCTTTATTTTATAGCTATTTTCAATCAGAAAAAAAAAATTAATAGTTTATGACCATGTTGTTTTTTAAATGTAAACCAAATTTTGATAATGATTTCTTATTTTGTTCAGATGTGGAAATTCACTCAATCTCGGTGTGTTATACGAAAGGAAGTGTCCTCTGTTGTTAAGGTGAGTCATTTTCAGTGAGGGGCAGCATGTTACTACATACAGTGCAAACGATAAGTTCTCAACTCATTCAAACGAGTGTCATGGTTTTACTACTTTAGGACTCCATCGGATCCCCTGAAAATAGGACGAGATGTTGGTAAAGTGTTTACATGGTGGGATTATTATTTTGTTGGTTTTTTCATCATTTTGACCCGCTGATACTTCCTGCACATTATCATAACAAAGCTATTATGTGCATAATATTTTCAATATTCTAGCGAGAAGAACTTCAATAGGTAAACTTCTCTCATACATGGATGGAGTGTCTTGGTGTTCTTGGAGCTGCGGGGAAACATGAAGCCCATCTGTTTATGATTTTTTATTTTTTTTATTATGCCCTATGATTGTCCTTAATCAAACAAGCAAACTCATACTTAAATTTATTGTTGTTGTAGCTGCCTGCCGAGGATATGAAGGAGATTTTAGAGCACATGTCACGTATGAAAGCCAGTGTAGGATGGGAGTTTCTCTATCCTTATGATAAGGAATTCATTGAAAAGTAAGTCAGGGCTCTATTTATATTGACCCTCTGGCTAAGAGCAGTTTGTTTGAAGAGTATCAATACTGTCTTTACTTAGCATTGGAGGAAAATTATCTTTCCAACATTATCGAAATGCTTCATATCTTAGTTTTGCTAGTGTCAGTTATTGTTGAAATACACCGCCATCAAATTTGATTATTTCACTAGTGAAATACCCTTAAGCACGGTGTAAAACAGTTTAACACCAATCTTTAAATCATTCTATATCGAAAGTTATTTGTTCTATCTGCTTACCCAATTATTTAAGGCTTATAGCATGGAGCGAATGCCTGAGTATGATGGCTATTGTGCAATGAGTGTCCACCTTACTTGTATGTACACTGTAAACTGATTGTTAAAATCTGATGTGCATTGCCCTTGAGTACAATTCTTTACATAAATGATGAAATCAATACCCTATTCTTAATTTGCTGCGTTAATTAACTATTCAATAAATGATATCCTTTGTGAAGTATTTATTGTAATTCCTGAAGCCTTGTTTAATTTTGGACACTTAATACATTCGGTACAGTATTTGAGCATCATAAAAACAAGTTTGTTTGGTAAGTATTGATTATCATTTATTTATACTCCAGATATCCAGAAATTATACAAAGACAGAAAATGGTTTGGGAAGCAAAACATCAAACTTTAAGCACACAATTCAAAATTGCCAAGGATGGAGACAAAAAGATTAAAGGTAAGATGTGTTTCATTTTAAATGGGTATTGTATTTAATTAAAAAGAAAATTAAACTTATCAGTTAAATAGATAAACATTGCAAGACATGGACCATTAAAATGACTAATGTCTTCTGTAAAAGTGAAAAGTGTATTAACTTTTAACAAAAATTAAACTAATCAGTGAAATCGATAAACATTGAATGAAGTGAACCATTAAAATAAATAATCTGTTCTGTAAAGGTGAAAAGTGTATTTTCAGGACACGAATTTTTTTGTGTATGTGCCGTAAGTAAAGTATAGCATTAAATAAATATTTTCATTCTTTGTACCAGACAGTTTTGCCTCAAGTGGTTAATTTATGTTCTTATATTTTTCAGATTTGTCTGGATCGAGTTCTCCAGAAAAACCCAAGCGTAGGCGTAGGACATCCTCCAAATCGCGAGGCCGTACCTTGAGCGGTCGTTCAATGTCTGATCAAAGTGACACAGACATAGAAATGACAGACAAACTTAGCATGTCTGAGTGTAAAAACATGTCTGCAGAGAGTATGGAGGTCACCGACTATAGACCTGGCCTTACAGTCAATGGGGAGACAATGACTTTAAAAACTGAATCCACAGAGAAGGGAGATAACCATGTAGAACCAGGTTTACCTCCTCTTAATTTATTTAAGGAATTAGCTGAATTTACTCGTGATAAGCTGCACAATAAATGTGTTTTATCAAAGACTGATTTAAAACGGTTCTTTAAGTTGTTTCTGACACAGTCTTCTGCAGATCATGTACTGCGATTTGGTGTGTCCGACAAAATGTTAGAAGACTCTGTGTTCCATGTTGGAGGCGACAAATTAGATTATCAGGTAATTATCAGGTGTTTAAAAGTGAATTTAAATGAAAATTATGAAAGAAGAAAGGATTTTTACAATCATTAAATTTATATATCCTTCTGAAATTTTACCCTGGCCCTGATTAACCCCAATTATTTATATATATTAAAATCCATAGAGAGCAAGTGTATTTTAATTAACAACTTATGATATTCAATCAACTCAGTTCAGGAAAAAAAAAACCCAGCAAACCAAAGATTTAAAAAAATTTCTTTCTCGAAAATAAAACTATTAAATATCTTATGTTCCATTTTTCAGGGCTGTGAACCAATTTATATACTGAAGAAAAAGGGAGATGACACTGATAAAGTAACTATATGATCTTACTGCAATCAAAGAATAGTTGACAAATGTTTCCTCTTGGTGTTCCACTTATTTAAGCAGGGTACAGTCAAAAATAGAGAAAATCTATAATCGTTAAAAGTAAAATATTTTTGATTACCATGTTAAACCAAAATTAAGCAAACCAAAAAGAAATCTCTGATCTCAAGGGGCCGATGTTTGTGTAATTACTAATAACTTTGTACTGCATCTAGTGATTGTCCAGTCTTTTTTGCCTGTGGTGTCCAGGATTCTTTCACCTATTAGGCCTGAACACTGTTAAGGGGCACCGTGAGGGAGCGGGTGGGCCATGGCCCTGCAGAATACTCCCTCGGCTTCCTCGGTCGATCGTAAGAGGCGAG
>JARFOD010041715.1:0-10227 GCA_031763545.1 Mopalia muscosa | reverse complement strand
TTAAACTTGACCGACGGATGCCTATGATGATGATGATGATGTACCAGCTTCATACAACTTTATTATAACGGTGTCATTATAACGTTGTAGTTTAACGTTGTAATAACACAAATAGAATCATTGTGACCTAGTTGTGAATTGGTAGCGTTTTGTACAACGTAATAACAATGTTGTGAAAACGTTGCATGATGCAACAGCAATTCTACAACGTAACTATTACGTTTCTGTTTGTTGCCGTGTGGTTGTATTCTAAGGTTGTGGCAACATAACTTGTAGTCTACAAAATTCAGTTGCAACAACATAACGCCGTACTAACACGACCAAATCAAACGGTTGTCGCAACGTTGTTTGGCTGGCAAGGAATGTCGTTGTGTTGGGTAAGCTGTTCTTGGGTTATTATTCACAAGCATTCCCTATGTAAGGACTCCAGAGGGCTTGCTTGGTAATCTGATATTATCCTTTACTTTATCGCAATATTAAAAAGAAGGTCTATGGTGGCCAAGAGATGCCATTAAGATTTTGTCTATATTTTTTTTTTATAATATAGAATTTCAAACAAACTGAAGATGACACACACAAAATCAATTTGAAAAAAATTGAATACAAATGCAAACAAAATGGACAATAAATCGAAATGAAAACGAAAGCAAAATTAAAATACAATGAAACTAAAATAGAATAAAAACAAAATGAAAGCAAAACGAAAATAAAAACAAAATGAAAACAGCTAAAGATAAAAGTTAAACGATCATGGCCACCATATACTGACAGCTCTCGACCATCAAATATTTACGTTTTACTTTTCTTCGAATACAAATTAAAAAAGGAAATAATAATTTTGTAGTTCTTGAAAGACGGGAATTCATTGTTATTATTTGGGATTGGATGACTTATCTTACCTGTGGAGCATCCTTGCCTTTGGAGAGGTCACGTGATGGATTGGCCGCATCCTTGAGGAGGCCGCGTGTTGCTATCTGCCCATCGATGATTGGCACACACCAGGCTGTAAAAGATTATATAATAGCTTTGTCACTGACAAAAAAATCCTCAAATGGAAATTTATTGAGCAAAAATTCAGGTAAATATTTATGTACATACGAACAGAGTTTAAATTAATGCTTTTGTTTTCGATTAATTTTTCCAAATAATGTCAGGGTTATGGGCCTTTTATTATCAGAGCGGAAAAAACATAGACAATATTAAACAAAACAAATGAACTATAAAAAGAATAATTGTTGACAGAAAAAATGATCACACATCAAGGCAGCGAGCGTTTAAACTAACAAGAAAAACAAATTTCCCTTAGATTCAACCATAAACATCAATACGTTATCCAAATGAAACCTGTTTAGTAAATGCATTAAAACGGACAAAGTGCAAAGGCTCCCATGCGAAAAGTCGCAATCAAAATGGAACACCAGAGCAAATTCTGAGCGAGTGATGCATTTAAAAATATATGGTCATAAAATATCAGTCACAAGAATTGAATGCTATGTGTGGATGTAATGAGCAATAACAAGTATATAGTAGTAATGCCCGGGCAAGTCTTTCCTTTATACCATACAAACCCTTGTCCCTAAAGACTTTCGCGTAGGATATGAATGTACGGCCATCTGTTGTTTTAATGAAAATATAATGGTAAATGTAAAATGTGTATAATATGGGAACAAAGAAAACAGAGAGAATAATAAAAAAAATATATGGCAGAAAATTAGGCATGTACATGTAGTTCGAGTGTTAATAATTGATGACACGCGTATAGTACATTCCGACCTTGGCAGAATTGAAATCGTCTAGATATGGATTAAAGTGACGATCCTAGACAGGACTCGCTGATTGTAAATGGTTCGTGAGGCCACATATTGTTATCCCCTGATAAGGACGAGCCTCAACCTCAACTCCTGTGTAAAGCTGTTCTATACATCCGCTCTGGATAATGGAACTCACCAAGTCAGCCTCTTATCGCCCCATAACCTTTCGCATGCTCTCCCTCAATATCCGAAATTTGCTTGAGAAGTGGCAAAGTTAAAAAGAGAATGTCCTGGTATCCATATAGTTTAGAAAGTATTCACTGACGCATAGCTGGAATAATTGAGAACAAGCCCATCGTACAATGCCAAATGACGATTTAACACGATATTAAGCAATTTACCTTGAAGCAAATATTTTAAGACCACGCGCTCTGTGGATCATTCTTTTATTGCTCTGAAGGTCTGATTAAAAATATGTATTTTTAACAAAAAAAATTTTGTTAATTGTGTGATACAGCTACCTAAATTACCTTCCACGGCATTTTCCTATGTCTCCTACTTAAAATAATTGCTACAAATGAAGAATAAGAAGGGTTGCACCATTACACCTTATATGGTTGTTAACAGTTGGACTATCATAAAATATAATGTGTATGTTCTAAAAATGCAATATGTTAGATGTGATGAATTTTACTTTTTGTTTTAATATGCTAGTCAGATATTTGTGTTGTTCCCTTGTGTTCTAATATAGTAAAGCAGACCTGTTCAGTCAGTGTGAGTCATGTGATTTTGACGTGTGTCTGTCTGTTCTGAACAATTGTGGTTCGTGTGTAGCATATTCATTCAGACCCAAACTCATAAAAATGTACATTCGGCATACAATCTATTGTTAAATAATGACAACCGATTTATACTTTTAAAAGAAACACAATACAAGTTACCTGCCCTCAAGGAGAAGTTTACTCATGATCCTTAGATATTGTAACTACTGGGATTCGTTCTCCTGTGTTCACATATTGTTGGCACAAATGCCATATTTATTACCGCTTTCTTTTTTGGGATAATGTCAACCTAAAGTTATCAGTCAAATGCCTTTTCTTCTGGGTATTTCTCTTGGAAAACTAGTTTCAATGAACCGCTGCCATAAACTGTACCAGGTAATAGATTGACCTATTGGGATCAGGGTTAGATTGTGAGATTCCGTTCCTCGACATCAGTATTGGTTTTGTAAAATATATTAACACCATTAAAGACCGGGTGTGCTAATAACGTCCTCTGGCTAACAGAGGTATGTTTAGAGCTTAACCAAACAGCCATTACGTAGCAGTGGTAACTTATTACTTTTCCAACAGACTTCGTCTCTTAGCATGTTATGGTTGTGTGTTATGGCTGTGTAAGCTTGAGTTAACAACCGGCATAACATGGAAATACTAATGAGCGCGAGATTGAACACAAACTCATTACCTCCACACCAGATAAATTGCGTAAGCTGTATTCATGTTGTTACAGATATTGTCCAATGGTGTTCAGGTTATAATGAGTCAACTTTGTCTTATTTTTTAATCCCGGAAGCATTTTATCGCACACTTAAACTTCTGGGAAAACAAGTGCAATTTGGTTCGTACCAAGCAGTCTTGTGATAATGCTCTAGTCTACTTTACCTTTATGGGGAAGTCCAGATACTTAAACACATGAAAATGTGTCAGTTGTGACATTAAAAGAAATATTTTAGGAAACTTTTAAAAAAAGAATTGCAATTCTCTGCAACTGATGTTAGAGTATTTACACAGCCACTATTTGCTGGAGGATAATCTCACAACTTACAAATAACACTACACATAATTGGTCTGGTTTATAACCAAGACTGCTGTACCTAAAACGGGGAAGGAGACCGGCCACGGGTTTAATCAATTCCTCTTTTCACAATCAGAGTAAGCATTATAAAATATTGACGATAAACCGGAAGGCAGAAATGACTATTTAATAGAGCGCTTGCTAAGATGTTTAGTTATTGGCTCAACCGTGCTGAAAATAATCACTAAAAAATTCATATATTCTTCCAGCCGCTGGGAAGCTGAATTAAGAGATCTAATGGAATAACAGGAGTTCAATCCAAGTAATTCTAGAAATTCTATAAACATTATATTCTTATAGTCTAGATACTATAAACAATATATTCAATATCTTCGATATGGCGTCTATGAATAAGGTCACCCCATGCATAGAAAACTGACATAGGGGTTTAAAACCTTGTTACCGTCCTTAGCAGTATGCCAAAGACTGGTCTCTGTCGCCTTCGTGACACCAAATCAAACCCCCAGCCACAGCCAACGTCAATAGTTTTGAGGGGTCCAGCGACTCGAAACGTGTTTAGTTAATGGGTCAATCAAACACCTTCATCAGCTTCGATAATACCTAATTAAACATTTTTTTTAATTAAGCCAGTGGTTTTGGGGACTGCAATCTACAATATCTTGTACAATGTAGTTTTGTAGTTGTTGTGCTGAAGAGATCGTACCAAACACTTTAACGCAACAGTCGTTTCCCAGCACATTGATGCGCATGTGTGAAGTTGTACATGGCCTTGGCTATGGAATCACTGTCTAAACAATTCCACATTGTGCGCATCCTGGAATCTAAGCGAATGTATCCTGTATAACTAGAGAACAAATTCTCGGGAAAGTCTCCCAAATCTGTCTCATAAATTAAATTGAAACAATTACACACAGTCACATATTTCTTTGAAAAATGTTTTGAAAAGTTACACCAGTCATGTGTAAATAGTCTGAGATTATAAGTTTTGAACCACATTTAGAAGTGCCGTTACATAATTATACAATTTCTGGATAACCACTTCTTGTATTGTGATAGAACACAACGTTTCGATACATATGCCTGTATCGTCATTAGTTGTAAATTGACCAACGAAAAATCCTACCGATTAAACCTCTCCGGTTCTAACACTAATTCGAAGTTTCCAGATGCCGCTAAAATAACAAATTAATTAATGGCGTGGACTTCTATTAGTTATTGGTTAGTCAGACAAAATGATTAAGTATATTGGAAAACTTGTGGGCGGATAATAATTCCGCAAGCATACATCCGGCGAATCACAGCAGAAATTATACAACCTGGAAGTTATTACGATTTCATCAAATATAAGAATCTCTGTATTTACCGGACTAGGGAATGGTAAGGCTTATTATATCCCATTAAGTTACATGGGAAATATGTGTAAATCCACCAATATAATGCATTAAATCTACTCAAGGGTTCGATTGAAATGACCGGAGTACATTTGGCCACTTAAAGTAAAATCATAAGAAATGTTACTGGCAGCATAATAATCCAGTACTTCTCAAGGTTTCTCACCAGGATGTGGCACACTTTGCAAGACCCTATACGTAATCTTATAAACTCCAATAAGCTTAACCCAATTATTTGTGAAAAACCCAATAAGTTTTCAAAGCTTAGTGCCTTCAATAATTTTATCAAAATTGGTCTGGAAAAAGTCATCTTTAAATTTAAAATCAGCTTCATTTAATCACTGACCTCTGACCTATGGTCATGTATGACACTTAGATGAAGAAAAGTGAGGCTGTTTATATACCCACGCCAGAAGTCACAAAAATGCCCCATTAAATGCGATATGGTTTTTTTTCTGATCATGTGGGAGCAAGTTACACATTAAACGTACGCCCAGGAAAATCGGCAATCAGAAGGTAAGTTAATGTTTCGTTTAAAGATTTGTTTACTTTGTCGTGCATATTATTCCTTTCTAGTTTTAGTTTTCTGAAATTACACGACAGATCCCGAAAGCTCCGCGCGGTCATTTGACGGATAATTTTTATTTCTGTATTTTGTTTTTGTTGGATAATAACGTCTTATTTATTAATATTTGATTGTTTGCTTATATATTTATTTTATCATAAATCATAAACTATTTTAAAAAAATACTTCTTGTTGTACATTTTGCTTGGATTTATTTAGTTGTCTTTCATTCATTTTTAAAAAACTTAGTATACTTGAAGCCAATGTAGGATAAGGCGGCACACATACCCCAAACATTTGATCCACTCAGATAGCCTCAGGTGAAAAAAACAACCACTAACCAGTACATGTACCCAACAACATAATCAGCGGAGATGTTAAAACATCATCAGCCCCTAACCCCAATCAAAATCCAGCAAACCACTCATCTACCAGCCGAATAACATTCCTGTCCAGTTGGAAACCCAGTCACCAGTTTAAAAGGTTACTATGTGAAAAAAAAATGAACAGTTAGTTTGTTTACCGCTAGACCATCATTGCAATCAATCTCCAAGGCAGTTGCAAACGTCAACTCTAAAAAGTCCCACCTGTGGAAGACTAAGACTGCTAAATTACCTGTTCTATTAATATCATAATATAGGTACAACTTTCCGCCCAGTGCGATTAGGATCAAACAACATATGGCAACAATAACATTTGGGCTTTAATTAAGCCGCCTCCCATAGATTAGTCCGGTGTCCTAGGCAATTGTTCACCAGAAAGTTAATTAAAGTGATCGTAATCTGCCGATCAATAGCTGAAATAAATAGAGATCATGGCTTCCAAATCCCTTCAGCATATGCACTCAGGCTAGTTACTAAAAATGTGTAACTATATATTGTAAAGGAGAAGAAAGAACATTTTCTTTTCCTCCACCGGGATTCAAACCCTGACTTAATGACGGCAAAATGACCGACAATTTTAATGCAGGTACATTCTTGCTCTATTAGCAGCAATGACACCGGAACACTAAAGAGTCGTTTTTTTTCTTTTTGAAATCTTCTGGTTTATCCGTGAACAGAATGGACAGTTTCAATAGATTTTTCGGTGATCCGATAATACTATACAACAATTTTGATATTTAAACTGTTTCCTTAGTAAAGTTAAGAACAAACAGCGGAATAGCGAAACAAACTAATTCGCAGTTGCTTTATTACCTCCACATAATATGAATGTTTAATTCGTTTTCTTATTGTTAATGTTTCACATCTAACCATACGCTTCAAAATACAAGCAGGATTTTCTCCGGTGTATGACCCAACAATTATGTCACTTATTATAAATAGCTCATTTTAAAGCACTATTTTAATGGATTAAAGAAAGATTTGTTGCGTAAAGCAGATTTAATCGCTAACACCGTTGAAAAGTGAGAACCCCATCAGGAGCTGAGATCATTTACCCATCAGTTATAAAGATCGTTTCCCTATTGTTACCTGAACCCCATCGGGTATAGATATCATTTCCCTAAGGTAACCAGAAGCCCACCAGGTATAGAAATCATTTCCCTATTGTTACCTGAACCCCATCAAGTATAGAGATCATTACCCTAAGGTAACCAGAGCCCCATGTGGTATAGAGATCATTTCCGTATGGTAACCAGAACACCATCGCGTATTTAGATCATTTCCTTACGGTAACCATAACCCCATCAGGTAATGAGATCATTTCTCTATAGTAACCAGAACCCCATCAGGTATAGAGATCATTTCCCTATGGTAACCAGAACCCCATCAAGAATGGAGATCAAAATTTCCTAAGGTAGCCAGAACCCCACCAGATATAGAGATCATTTCCCTATGGTAACCAGAACCCCATCAGGTGTATATATAATTCCCCTATGGTAACCAGAACCCCATCATGTACATATATCATTTCCCCATAGTAACCAGAACCCCATCAGGTGTATGGTAACCAGAACCCTATCACGTGCATAGATCATTTATATATGGTAACCAGAACCCCATCAGATATAGAAATCATTTTCCCATGGTTACCAGACTTGGTTGGAGAGCACCCAAGGAGACAACGTGTGGTTTAATAAATCCCTTTGTTAATGTTTCTCCGTATTTTACCTATATAGGGCAGTTTTACTTCTGTTAAACTTAAAAATTTAACTCCAACCCTTTACCTGATACCGAAGATGGCTGAGTCAACACTTATTTCTCCATCGACCTTACTCTATCCCAAATATATAATTTATATGAAAACAATTGATTGATGGCGGAGTGAAGTCGATCAATACACGGTTGGGCAAAGTATAAACAAGACAATTTTGTATTTAACTACTATTATATTGTTAAACCGAGCTGGGGCACGCAATGCGCAAAAAAGGGATGCCATATATTTTAAATTAAGGAACACTTGGTCGAAGTCCATAAGGACAATCTGCTATTTAGTCAGTGTCTTTTTGTTTATCTTTAAAAAGTAATATTGAACTAGTTGTTGATTGCTATTGATAGAATATAGTTAAGAGAAATCTTTAAATAGATTTGTGAATATGCCTATATGTTTAAAAAATACATCTATATCAAATGTTCCATTATATGCTTTAGAGCACCAAGGCAACAGACAACTCCCTCCCAACCCTTGACGAAAAGAAACGAGAATTAATGTACCGGAGGATGTGATGTTTGTTGTTCTCGTGTGAATCACTGTTTTTTGTCCTGCAACATTTCACTCTAAAGTCGTTTCCAGCATTGACCCCTTCTGTAATACAGAGTAGAATAATTCATGGAATCCAACGAAAATAGCTCATTGTCAATCTACACTGTATACGGTGACTTGATAACTAGAGCCCTCTGTAGACATCTACACGTTTCCGCGTGCTATGGTAATGTTGTTTGCCTCCCATGAGAACTTGTTTTGTATTGCCAATCGATTTTGTTCGCACTTTACGATTGTGTCGGGTCGTGAAGTATACAGAAACAAATAATATATTTGTATACATATAAAGCTATGTGTTCGATACAAGGTTTGCGATTGTGTAGATTATTGTTGCTATGCCATTTCTGTATTAAAAGCTACTACTATTAACATGGAAGACGATCAGCAGAGCGACTTCCCAGCTGAAAAGATTAACGACCGCAACAATTATTTTTTAACTATTCCCTTCACAAGTAAATAAGCTACATTACCTTTTTGAAGACAAATGATGAGCGAGACGAGGAGAGCCGTAGAAAACATGATGGCGAATCTAGACTACAACCAATTGGTAACAGGCAACGTTCGTTTGTTTTCACAAGTTTCCTGCTCACATGGCAAGGCCTTGTAACCTTTTAATGATATCGCTGCTGAAGCCTTGTCAAGTCAATGGGTCGCACGCTCTCTGTCCATAGGACTCGACAACTCTCGTAAAACTAGGAAATGGCAGACGGTAAGACGAGTCCACCTAATGGAATCACCAGAAACACGGGGGTGTCGCCAAGGCCGCATCAATAATACATCGCTTTTTCTGATCACAGTTCGGAACACGGGCAACATAACAGTAGCTAATCGGCTTAGCAGAACCTTTGATTACTTCCAGCCAGGGACTTGTTACAAAAAGACGACATGTTATTGGCACTTCAGTTTCTTGTACCTGACAGCTGTTTATTTTAGACTGGACCACACTCGATCTGCTGCTCGAATCTGAACTCTTCTAATGATGTCATCCTAATCCAATCAATATTGGATGGAGCGTTGCCATAGTGACCTTAGAATAATTGTTGTTAAGCCAAAACAAAAGTGGTCAAGGATCATTGATTGATGGTCATTGTGGCGTTAACATGTCAAACAGTAAGCAAACGGTTTGCATAATGACAGAATGGTTATATAATCTCTGAGTCCAACATAATTTAGCAAATTTTTAGATGTACCTAAAATCCGTTCTTTCCCTATTAACTATTTGTGCTTGTTTACGCACGTATGCTTTTGAATGTGGAAACACATCACATTCTTGTTCAACAGATGATCATTATTGACGATGCACGTGTGTATGACATAGCTATTCTTGTATGCATTTGTAGAATATAACTGTCTTATATACCATTGACTGCAAGGTATTTCAATCATATATCGTCTTTGTATCCAAAAGGTACTTGTCTGCATGACACAGCCATACAATGTTCATGGTTTTCTCTCTTTGGGAAAATAATGATATTCCAGTGATGAATATATGTAAGCAACACTGTCGATATTATGACAAACCGCTTTTAGACAGTGGATTGTGATTTACTGTAAGATGTCTACAGCCATATAGACTATACTGGTACGTATTGCTATATATAGACGATATGTACAAGCATGTTTGTCCCTTTAGTTTGAGTACATTTTAGTTTGAGTATATTTTAGTTTGAGTACATTTGTTAATTTTTTTAGAAGAAAGAAAACTTTGCTTCCCTCCTGCTGGGTTCGAACTTACGTCGACAGGGTCAGCGCTTTTAGTCCGGATATATCTACATGTATTATAGTATTTTCCAGATTTTAGTTCAGATAATTTTGCAGGTTGAAACCCGTCCGGGAATCGAACCCCGGACCGGTTTCAACCTGCAAAATTATCTGAACTAAAATCTGTTCATACTGAGAAAGTGTTATCCCAAAATAACGAAAATACTGTTAATCTTCACTTTCTAAAATACACAATAAATTATACATGTATTATTGTTTTATTGTAAAGTTTTTAATTTTG
>JARFOD010041714.1:0-23655 GCA_031763545.1 Mopalia muscosa | reverse complement strand
ACAAAAATTAAAGGGATTATGTTTGTGACAGTTTACATATATACATTCTCTGCGCAACGTTAAACGTCATCACACTCTCAAAGTTTGCTTTGCGTTGGTGACGTCATACAGAGTATATCGCTACATAAAACATAGAAAACATGCAGTACTTTTGACGTCATTATTTACGTTATATAATCAAGGTTTCATGTGAAACAAAAAGTAGTGCCGAGCCCCACACAGAGGTGAATGCCAAGTGAGCCTGTGGTAGAGATTGATTCATATCGTGGATGTGTAGAAAATATTGACGTAATGGATGTGTAGAACAAATTGACGTCATGGATGTGTAGAACATATTGTCGTCATCGATATGTAGAACATATTGACGTCATGGATGTGTAGAACATATTGACGCCGTGGATGTGTAAACATACTGATATCATGGATTTGTGGAAACATATTGACATCATAGATGCGAAGAACATAATGACGTCATGGATGTGTAGAATTTATCATGTCATGGATGTGTAGAATATATTGACGCCGTGGATGTGTAAACATACTGATATCATGGATGTGTAGAACATATTGACATCATGGATGCGTAGAACATATTGACATCATGGATATGTAGAACATATTGACTTCATGGATGTGTAGAACATATTGACATCCTGGATGTGTAGAACATATTGACATCATGGATATGTAGAACATATTGACGTCATGGATGTGTAAATCATATTGACATCATGGTTGTATAGAACATATTGACATCATAGATGCGAAGAACATATTGACGTCATGGATGTGTAGAACATATTGACATCATGGATATGTAGAACATATTGACGTCATGGATGTGTAGAACATATTGACATCATGGTTGTGTAGAACATATTGAAGTCATGAATGTGTAGATCATATTGACATCATGGATGTGTAAAACATATTGACGTCATGGATGTGTAAAACATATTGACATCATGGATGTGTAAGGCCATGTATCATCTGTATCTTCACCAAATATACAAGTATTTGTCATTTTTTAAATTGATATCCTCCTTTGTAAAATCAGAAACGGCTGTAGGTCCCTCGTCGACGATTTATCTATTAATTTTATTTCCGATTCCTCGAAACGTGTCTGTAAACATGGCGTCGATATAGCTGATAATTAGCTACAATTTAATACGGCTAGACAAAACTCATTGGTGTGATAAACCAAATGGGACACACTGAGATAAACCAAAATGGGACACATTGAGATGAACCAAATGGGACACACTGATATAAACCAAATGGGACACACTGAGATAAACCAAAACAGGACACACTGAGATAAACCAAAATGGGACATATTGAGATGAACCAAATGGGACACACTGACAGATGTATTATCACAAAATCAGTTCGATTTTAGAACGAACCCCTCCACAGTGCACGCAGCATGCTGCCTGTGTGAAAAACTGGTAAAAGCTAAAGAAAAAAACAAAAAAACAATTCAGCATTGCAACATTTTTGGACCTGTCGAAAGCGTTTGACACAGTAGACCATGAAATCCTTCTCCGTAATCTCTGCCACAAATGGCTTGAAAGCTACCTTACAAATACAACCCAGTCTGTACTATACAATGGGACTCTGTCGGCAACGTTCACAATGCACTACGGGGTACCTCAAGGCTTGATCTTATACCCCAACGCTTCAACTTACACGGACTAGTTTATTTTACTACGTGTAAAATGTCGTCTGCACTGTTAGCCTTCAAACAAAATTGGTTGACCTGCCGTCTACCGATCCCACCTCTTATCTGTTACAATAATTAACCATTGACCTCCATCGACCGACCTATTCGTGTTATAGAATCATTTTATTCATTAAGTTTCCGTGATTCTGTAATGAAATGTAACTGTTCTTATTTTATGTCTTTATTTTGTTTGTCGTCATAATTAATTGTAAGATATTGACTCGAATAAAAACTATGTTTAAAAACTTTCTGTCATATTTTAGGGAAATCAGTATTCAATTTCGAAAGACGATTAGCGCTAACAGATTAAATCGCAAATACCAGGCTGGAGATAGACCTTCAGCATGGCGTGGTGTCAGCTTATAGCAGATTAAATTCACTAGCTCTTCCAGCAACCGTCCCTTGATATTAAAAGATCGTTAACATATAAACTCAGTTCCTAAGTGTATCGTATGTCAAATCTCTAATCGGTGAATTAACAAACATTACTTGTTCTTTCGGACGGACTATTAAACCGATCGTTTAATCTTGACTATCCGTGGATATGTTACCTGTGTTGTTTTACGTTTACTATCAATGTATTCACGGTCACTATCGGTTGTTTAATTGTCATAATGGTAAAAGTTGAAAGATTGCTGCAGTTCCCAACATCTCTGACAAAAAGGGACCTTTCATAAGTTCCGTTCAACATCTAAGTCTGTTGATTGCTGAGAATATGCTTGTTAATTACAGAGGACATACTTATTAATTGCGGAGAGTAATTTATTAATTGCTAATATATGTTTATTGTTTGCAGAGGATATGTTTATTAATTTCTGAGGATATGTTTATTAATCGCAGAGGATATGGTATTAATTGCAGAGGATATGTTTACATGTTGTAATAGCGGAAGATATGTTTTAAAATTGCCGAGGATATGTTAATTGATTGCTGAGGATATGTTTATCGATTGCTGAAGATTTTTTTATTAATTGCAGAGGATATATTTACATGTAGTAATGGCGGAGGATATGTTTTCGAATTGCCGAGGGTATGTTGATTGATTGCTGAGGATATGTTTATTGATTGCTGAGGATATGTTTATTAATTGCTGAGGAGAAGAACGCAGAGATATGTCAGATAGGGATTCGGAAAATTAAGATTATACATAGCGTAATAGCTAGCAATCCAATTAAATATGAAGAATTTGCGATTTACTTGGAGTTTATGGCTCAGTGGTTTCCTACCAAGTGCAGTATAACGGTATAATAAGTTGTGTTCAGGGGGCTACGACCGCTTTCTTCCATTATTTATATTGTACTGTTAAAACTATTCAATTCCATTTTGAGTAGTAAAGTTGTACTTAGTTGAAAAGTAAGTAATTTGTTAGAACTTTTAAATAAAATATTCATAAAATTGCTTACCACAAGAAATAGAGAAAACAAAAAAAAAAAAATCAGTCTAACAGGACTTCTATCGTGGATTTTGACTGGTGACCGGTGACAGCTTTCATTAGCGCTGATATCTAACGATTTACGTCACAACTCAAGAAGAGAATCACACAGTTGTGGGCCTGTAAAGATATCTCTGGGCATTCTCAATATCTCTGTCACGAGACAAAAAAGAAACCCATGCGATTGAAAAGAAGAAAAAAAAACCCGGAAACTTTATCAGGTCAATGAAATAAATAGCCCTAATTTCAGACACTGAGCCTTTTTCTTGACATCGCTATACTCAGTGTAACTTTGATAATGGTTCTATTCACTTTGACTCTGGCCACCGAATAATTGGACGATATTAACATGTAGATACACAAAGTCTAATTTATCAGTTAATGAATGATTATAAGTGAAATTAATAAATGTCAAACTGAGTTATTTCACGTTAATTTTTTTCATTAATAAAAATAAATGAAAAGCTAAAATTTGGCTTAATATTTCTCAACTTTTCTAAAAAAAAATAAAAAAAAAATACTTAAGAAGCTTTATGAGCCCAAGCCCCGACAGTTGTTATAGTTTGGTTGTGTAATGCTTGAACCAGGAGCAGTTCACAAAGATGTGAAAAGGCGTCTGTAACCTTACGAGTAACCCATGTCATATGTTAATATTGGCCGGACAACACCCTTATTAACAGGAGCGCGGTGACGTGAGCGGGTTTCAGGAAGGCAATTCCAGGATTCGGAACACAGATTATCAATTTTCGTTCTGTAGCTTTTTTTTTGAAACCATTTGTCATTAAACAGTGTATACTTTGCTATCGAAATATTTGTTTTACTACAGGATATTGAAATAAACATATTATGCAGCGAAATATGTTTTTTTAGGTGTGTCCCTTTTGATGGATTGTCTCATCAGTTCAATCCCTATACAGACTCAAACTTCTATTTGGAAGTGTTATAATTGAATGCGGTATTTATGCATTAAACAGACTCTTCCATGATTCGTTGACCGATTTGATTTGCGATCTTCAAACTTCATAAACACTAGGCTTTCAAAAAGGCTCTCCTCTTTAAAGCTGAACAGATGTACCCCCCCCCCCCCCCCCCCCCTCCCGAATTTTTTTTTCGTGGGGGGGGGGGGGGCGGGGATAAGTAATAGGAGGCTGGATATTTCTAGTTATAAGACTTCTGATATAACAATACCCTAACAATAGAATTTTTTACAACTAAGTTAGCTGAGCGAGATATTTATTCCCAGCTGTGTTATCCATTCTTTCATAGTGAGGTTGATTCCGCCTCCGTTCTTTTGAATGATTGGGGCCGAAAACTTCTGGAATTGTGTCTTGTTGATAGTAGCAACAAATACACATACTTATATATTTTATATTAAAAACCCATATTTCTTTTAATTAAAAATAAAATACACAATAACAATGAATATAAAGACATAAACATACTATTAAATGGCATTTAGACCTATAACTTATGGGTGCTAAGTTATTATTTGGACTGTAGCGCAAGCTCGAATGGAGTTATAACAAAATACATGTTGTATCTATGCTATCTTCAAATATAGAGACTCGCAAAATATCCAAATACATGTCGATATATAAAAACGATTATAGGAGAAAAAATCATCAACACACCGCAAAATATTGCTTGGGTCATTAAAATATTTGGTAATTAAAGATGAAAAATGGTAAGTTTTGCTAACAATTTACAATGTTAATGAAATAGAGACACATGTGGCAGTCGGTTGTCCGATAGCACCAATGGGAATTCCTCGGCAAATGATTTAATTGTCAAAAAAACCCAAACTATCTGGAGCTATGTAGGCCTGTTTTAAACATCAGATTGAATGAAAAAGATTGTAATCGACGAATATTTGAGCAAGCGAATCAGTGCATACAGTTCAGCTTATGAACATAGTAATAATGAAAAATCATCAGTAATTTAAAAATCATTGAATAAATAAAAAGTTCCATAAATGCGATAAAATATAGGGACTATTTCAACTTTATTTTAAACCAATATAAATTCACCTCCCCTACAAAGTAACTCACAATATCCCACTCCTAAAATCACATATTTTATCTTAAGACAGCTACCGCATTTCTAACGTTGGAAGTCAAATATATTTCATGCTTTGTCTCTACACTGTTCGATTTATTGCACGAATTACATATTATTATACTTACTTTTACGTCAGATTGAATGAAGAACTTAAGTTTTTATTAAAATAGCGCGCGTTTTTCGTTTCACATACACAGGAATAGATGATGGAGCTCCCAGTGTCAACTTGGATTTTTGTTTCACTACTGAAGCACTGTATCGCCTGCATGTTTAAATTCGTAATGTTCTCGCCATGGCTTGGCTGAAACACATACAACCTATACCGGTCCAATATATCGATAAGCATTGAATAGGTTACTGTGACAGACTTTAAGTCTTTATGATAAACTGTTTTCTAGAAAACGTATTTCAATAGATCTAATAAGTAGTCTGTAGTAATCTCTGGGACTATACCTCAACATATGACAAAAGTGCTATTCCCCATTACGGCAATGCTCATAGTTTTGGGTTGTCTTCCTACGTGTATTTGCTCTAATCGGTCGTTCACTTAGACACAGAGAAGGGAATCCAGGCTGTGACCACTGCATATAAGAGGGTTGGACAGAGAGATAACTCTCAACCCGTCTTTCTAAATATTATGTACATTGATTCAACAACTATTGTTACCGTCGTGATTTAAATTTTATACCACCATGGGCGTGGTCGTTGTGGAGATGACACCTAGATTCGTCAGTCTATAAACAGTATAACCGTTATGGAAGCAGCTTTGTATCTATATATCCTCGTATAAACCGGCACTACAGCAGGACCAAAAGGCTTGGTTAATCCAGTTGATAACATAAAAGAGGACAACCCTAATTGGAGGTATAGACTTAGAAACAACAGCCCCCGGAATCAGGTGGAAACTCGCCACCACATCAACGATTTTCGTTTGAATTTAGTGTTTACGCATTGCATCATTGTCAGACATTATTCAGACTTTAGCATGACTTAATTTTTGCTTTACACAGGTATGACTTACCTGTGAGCAATTTGGGAAAGTTCTTGTGGGAATTAGGAAACAGTTAATGGTGTGTGTGTGATAGGGCTAATATCCAGGTGTTAGGCACGTAAGAGGCTCTTGAGTTTTGATCCATAAATATTTTGAAACACGGGCATAATGTTGTTGTTCAAGTAACGCCTGAATGTTGCATCACCACAGGTTACTCGGGGTTAGACTGTGTCGATACTTCTCTCATTCGTTTACATAAGGAGAAGGCATGAGAACACAGCAATGGCCACGATCCGGATTCACTAAAAGGATGGCAAGAGTCAATTCCACGATTAAATCTGGACAATTGCAAACTGACCAACACAGAAAGTACATTTATTATTCCCAAAGAGTAAGCCAAAATATTTGATCTCTATAAACAGTTCAGGAAACAGATCAGAGAAGTTGAAGATAAAGTCAATAGGCAATGAATTTCTCTCCGGGGAAAATTACCTGTATGTTCTAGATTGTAATAGCAGACTTTAACCTGTATAGCGGTTTGTTTCAATAATGTACAAAATTATTCTCCTTAAGTTATTTAAAAAGAAACCCGCGATTACCCGAGCCACATCTGTTTATACGAAGGTCGATGAAGGGGCTCGAACCAGTGAACGGTAAATCGAAGTAAAGTTAGAAGGCACACATGTAAACCACCGCGGGCCCGTGCTATTTCAATAAGTTCATGTCATCAATTGACGTATTACATGGTTTATCCTTAAGTCATTACACGATGTTTATATGATGGCAACACCAAGAACAAATAGCTGCACTAAAAAGTCATGATATATGCAAGTATTGCTATATTGTAAATTTACGTTGCCCAAAGTCTAAGGCATGATTGTAGGACATTGTTTTTTTACCGGAGGGCCGTTGCAACGAATGCCTAGTATTTTACAATTATCCGTAATATAATCCCATTGTACGTTAACGCCAAACACCGATACGTCCAGAAAAGGGGGTTGACTTGGCGTGTACTGCAAACAGTGTCCTTGCTCTTCGGCGACCTCTACATCATTGTTTTGAAAGTTTTTGTAGTGCTTACACACAAGGACTGACTGGCCACCAAAACAAGTTCTAGAGCTGTCTCCATTAGAAACTGATGGATACATAAGGTTGGCCAACTGGGATTACTGCCTTTGAGACCATGTCTGTTTTTACGTGACCTTTAGTTTAATTTTGAAACGTTTATTCAAACGTTTCAGTGCAAATACTAGCACTATTTTTAAGCTAATGAGAGTAATACCATTAAGAACATGTTTATACACAGTTTGAGGCACCACAGGTGTAAAAAACAAAAATTGAATTGACTTGACTTGCTTATATAATACAGAGTTGTAATATGAAAACTAAACACACATAATAAAGACATAAGCTGTACTACATGTATGTTAAAGAACCAATCCATACTTTTACACAGGTGTTAAGATTTATTTAAAGTAGCCTCATAGGGAAATGTATTTTTATGATCGCCACAAGTACAACTTGTTTCTTTGTTATATGTGTTATAAAATATATCCAACTCTGTATTATATAAGCCAGCCAAGCCAATCCAATTTTAGTTTTTACACCTGTGTTGCCTCAAACCGTATATATTTTGAATAAATGAAGAGACAGAAATTTGCTTGCCTCCACCGATATTCGAACCCGGGACATTTGGGTTACAGGTCCAAAACTGTTAATATGTATGTTCTTAATGTTATTACTATCTTTAATTAGCTTTAAACAGGTACTAGTATCTGCATTGAAACGTTGCGTATTATTAAACCCAGAAGTTGAAAATCCACAGATTTACTAATTACGCTATTTTCCCAGCTTCTAAATGCCACTAAAACATGTTTAACTTTGATGCTTAAATTATTTTAATGGTGTACCTATTTCTTTTGTTTAACTGCTGGTTGCATTCAACACATATTGCAAACAATGGGGAGGGTTGATTTGATATTTACAACAATCGACGGAAGATCTGTTATTGTCGGGTGGTTAGTGACAAAGGCTCGAAATATAAATTACATCACTTATTAGCTTCAGCCTTTAAAAGGTTCAAGCAGTGTGACCGCTCTGTCTCAGATTTGGATACCGAGCGATAACACTTGACTTTACTTACCCGCTTGATACAGGTGATCTTGCTACGATATTATAAATAGTATGAGAGGCCGCTGTCCCGAATACATGCTGATTTATAAATAACATAAAGAATACGTACATTAGGACAAGTGTAAATTTATATCAAATTAATTAAAGTGCTAAACTACAGATTTTGCTAAATTAAAGACTTTGCTGGGCTATTTGGAAGACATCAACAAATACAACCGAAAAAGAGATCTGTTTTGTAAAAACCTGACGGGAATGAGATTTGCCCTAATACCCTCATAACATGGGCATTGTATAAAGACATGGCATTGTGTTTCAGACGCATATTTTAGCATAACTTGCAATACCGTTGTTGACTAGGAACACCAAGAAATCTTCCAGTGTCAACCATAAGACCGGCTGTACCGATGCGACGTTTAGACTAATCGCCCTTCTGTAGTTTATTGGTGTTAAATTTTGCATATACAGCTAACATTCCATACAAGTTTTATAATATTTATAAATATCACCTATTGAGCTGTTACTAACTTTGTCTTGCCAGTTTTGTTTGCAGATATCTAAAAGGCGGTGTTGCAAAAGTGATATAAATATATTATGGTTGCTCACATCCCGGTCATGAAACCAGACATAACCAAAGCCTAGGTCATTTGATAGTACCCGGACATTACTCCTGGTGATGTCATAATACATGCTGAACCAAAACCTAGGTCATTTGATAGTACCCGGACATTACTCCTGGTGATGGCATAATAAATGCTGAACCAAAGCCTAGGTCATTTGATAGTACCCGGACATTACTCCTGGTGATGGCATAATAAATGCTGAACTAAAGCCTAGGTAATTTGATAGTACCCGGACATTATTTCTGGTGATGGCATAATAAATGCTGAACTAAAGCCTAGGTCATTTGATAGTACCCGGACATTACTCCTGTTAATGGCATAATAAATGCTGAACCAAAACCTAGGTAATTTGATAGTACCCGGACATTACTCCTGGTGATGTCATAAAAAATGCTGAACCAAAGCGTAGGTCATTTGATAGTCCCCGGACATTACTCATGGTGATGTCATAATAAATGCTGAACCAAAACCTAGGTCATTTGATAGTACCCGGACATTACTCGTGGTGATGTCATAATAAATGCTGAACCAAAACCTAGATCATTTGATAGTACCCGGACATTACTCGTGGTGATGTCATAATAAATGCTGAACTAAAGCCTAGGTCATTTGATAGTACCCGGACATTACTCCTGGTGATGGCACAATAAACGTTGAACCAAAACCTAGGTCATTTGATAGTACCCGGACATTACTCCACTGATGTCATAATAAATGCTGAACCAAAACCTAGGTCATTTGATAGTACCCGGACATTATTTCTGGTGATGGCATAATAAATGCTGAACTAAAGCCTAGGTCATTTGATAGAACCCGGACATTACTCCTGGTGATGGCATAATAAATGCTGAACTAAAGCCTAGGTCATTTGATAGTACAAGACATTACTCCTGGTGATGGCATAATAAACGTTGAACCAAAACCTAGGTCATTTGATAGTACCCGGACATTATTTCTGGTGATGGCATAATACATGCTAGGGATATTGAGTCAAAAGGAAGAAATCGTTTTTAGCAACATTTTATAGGCTTTGTGTGACTAACGGTCTTCTGACATAGCTAATAATTTAATCCAGTATGTGATAGCTTTAATGGCTGTGGAACAAAATATTGACTTTCGACCACATTCAACTACAGCCATTATATTTGGAGGGCTTACACCAGATGTTAACCACTTCTTGCACGCTAAATTTTGTAGACGTTCGATCTCATCAAAGGTTTGCAAACCCCATATCTCAGACCCAACAGTTAATATCGGGAGAATTTTTGTGTCTAATATTTAAAAAAATATATCTATTGGCATAGCCACATTGTACGTATTGCACCCCCATTTCTAGCAATATTCATTTAATATATTCAACTGGTTTTGGAGACCAATTTGCGAGTAAGATATAAGAGCTATGTCATCTGCAAATAACAATGTGAAAACACTCTTTAAGTCTGAATTAAACTGAACACCATCTTTGTCATCTCTAAACATCATTACTGGAAAGGGAAAACAGTAGCGGGCTTAAGACGCACCCTTGTCGAACGCCCAAGGGCAATCGAAAATATCTGTCAAATCCCTATCCCCGCACAGAACACAGGTTTTTACATCCTTTAAGATACCCCGTAAACAATTAAGAATATATCCTCATGAGCCGTAACTTTCTAGCAACGAATACAGTTTTTGGCTATCAACATTATCGAACGCCTTTCTGAAGTCTATAAAAGCCACATAGAATTTTTAGATAAATATTTTTGAACACCGGCATTCAATGTAAACATATTGTCCACGGTCGAGTATCCTTTACGAAAACCAGCCTGTTCTTCAAGA
The DNA here is from genome assembly GCA_031763545.1 of Mopalia muscosa. Lineage (NCBI taxonomy): Eukaryota > Metazoa > Mollusca > Polyplacophora > Chitonida > Mopaliidae > Mopalia > Mopalia muscosa. The sequence goes on along the minus strand of JARFOD010041714.1, from coordinate 12,883 downwards.
AATATGATGTAGATGTGGATTTTGTGTGTGTGAAAAATTGGAGTTACTGGTCTTTCTACAAAAGTCCCAATTCTATACTTACGGTCAGAATGAGGAAAATGGCGGGTTGGCACATATACTTGAACCATATTGGTGAATTATTAATAATCAGGGTACTAGGCGATTTAAGGTCTAGTTTGACATACGGAAGTCATATAAAGTTCATTGTGCTTTGACATTATTGGACAGAATTAGTTGGGCACATAATACCCGGAAAGTGCAATGTGCGAAATTATGTGCACACCCACTCTTTATAAATGGGTCACACCAATCGGGCTCTGAGTTGATAGGAAGTCCAAAACATCGTGCGGTGGGTTCGTAGGAAGTCACACCCATCGGGCGGCGGGTTTCTAGGAAGTCACATCCATCGTGTGGTGGGTAGGTAGGAAGTCACATCCTTCGTGCGGTTGGTGCGTAGAATTTCTTCTGTCCTGATGTTCTCGAATCTAGTTTCTGCGACTCGGTTAATAGGTTTAAAATATATGAGAAGTTTGAGTCGAAAATTGCTGTTCCGGTTACATCATCACTCATGTTTGAGAAAATGGAATCCTGTGCAACTAATTGGTGCAAGAGCACTAATAATTTGCCATAAGCCATTATGTTTAAACAACAGCCGAATTCCCCCTCCATCAAGTTGGCATAAATACACCAAATGTGATATTTTTAGGCTATAATATTACACTGACCAGAAATCTCCACTCAATTACTTCACATCAACACCAAATACTCGATCCAAAACACATGTCAAGGAGCAGAATAAATTAAAACAAGATAACACACAATTTATTCGAAACGGAAGTTCATAATAGTGGTATAACGCCAATTATTATTACACTAAACGATCGAAAAATCCGTGAGAACAAGTCAGTAGAAGTTGTCTCCCGTCACACATATAATTATGTATGGTGTGGTTTTTATGTTACAGTCTCAATCAATGACTGAAAGCCGCTTACCCCGAAGATTGGGTTTATATGTTTGCTTTGTTAAAAACATTCGGACATTCAACGCGCAAACACATAGCCCGAAAGCTGCGTACTACACGATTTTGGCATAATATGGATTTTAGCCGAAGTCTCGAATAAAGGGACATCGCGTAAATTTACTCTCGCAAATTGGACAATCTAGGGGGATTCAATCGATAAAAGATTTAATGTATTTTTCCACACCTTTCACACTAATATTTAACATGAGTGATTGACACGGACAGCAACTGAAGTTATTGATCTCTGTCAACTCGCCAACTTTCTGTTTCTCAGTTCTGAAAGTATGAAAATAACACATGCACAATACATGATTAACCTTTAGTTACGTTATTGTTAACTGGTCATATCTTTGGTGGACAAATGTGCGCGATTTAACCCGATCAGTGATCGATTTCCATCTCGGTGTCGAAGAAAAAGGATTAAGTGTTATGCTATTCTGGTTCCAAATGTGACTCTGTTAATTGGTTTAAAATATATGAGAAGTTTTGGTTGCAAATTGCTGTTCCGGTTACCTCATCACTCATGTTTGAGAAAATGAAATCCCGTGAAAATAATTGGCGCAATACCACGATATATTTGCGGTTTGACTCCACAGGTCCCTCCTAAACTTTATTTGGGAGAAAAGGCCTGGCACATACCTTAATCGGTCCTTTTGGGGTTCACGATTAAAATTTTGACAGGGGATGACTGTTTACATTGTTTGCTATATAGCCGGTAATGTGATAGGGGTTACCAAGCTACCTTCAGAAGGTAAACAACAGTCGAATCATCCCTCCATTAAATGATGATAAATACACCAAATGTGACCTATTTAGGCTATACTATAATACTAGTAAGAAACCTCCACTCAATGACTTCACATCAGTACCAAATACTCCACAAAAGACACATTTCCAGGAGCAGATCAAACAAAACAAGACAACACACCATTGTTATTGAGAACTATATTCGAAACGGAAATTCGTAATAGTGGTCTTTCGCCAATTAAGTCAACGATCGAGAACTCCGTTAGAGCAAGTGGGTAGAAGTTGTCTCCCCTCGCACATATAATTATGTATGGTGTGGTACTTATGTTACAGTCTCAATCAATGGGGCCTATGGCTGAAAGATACTGACCCCGAACATTGGGCTTATATGTTTATGTTCCACCGATTTTTTTTTTATCGGAAGCAAAAATTTCGTGTCGCTTTTTTTTGACATGGATGGCTTCTCAGCTCTGTCGGCAAGGGATATGGAAATTGGATAAACAAGTCAACAGAACGGATTTGTTCAGCTAAAGGCTGCGCGGAACCCTTTTATTTCTTCGTCATGTGTGAAAATATATTCTAACCGTATGCATGCGTTGATACGTGCCGTGCGCAAATATATGTAATAAGATTATATATATTAATGAGACAACTATGAATGATTTGTTTATCGCCGTTCGTCTCCCTCCTTTTACAGACTCGCAATATCAATTTTTGTTTTAAAAGATTTTTTCTGCGGCTGTTTTCGCTGTTTTATATCTCAGCTGAGTCTCATCGCGTTGTCATGGCAGCACGCGATGCCAGGGGAGGTAACGTCATATTTCTGATTGTTTGATGACAGTTTACTGCATTCAAGGGAGGATTTAGGGAGAGCCACTTTCCAAGCAGCGGGGCTCTATATCTCCTGTCTTTTTCAGGTTAGAATGGTGTTTAAGCCGTGTTCAGACGTTAAATGCGACGTTAAACCACAATCGGCCAAAGAAACAAATAAAGCAACTACCGCGCCCTTAAAACGTTCCTGCTAAGTATTTTTTATCATTTAGTTTAATGCAGCCTATTTTATAACAGCCATGTAATATAACCGATACAAGTTGATCTAAATAAGGCTACGTCTATGGCAAGCCGTTTTATCACCTCTACCTTTATTCTACTTATGTTGAATTCTTTTCCACATATGTCAAATTATTTTCCATGTATGTAAAATAAATGACTTTATTCTACATATGTGGAAAAGAATTTCACATATGTGGAAAAGAATTTTACATATGTGGAAAAGAATTTCACATATGTAAAAAAGAATTCAACATATGTGAAAAATAATTCAACATATGTGAAAAATAATTCTACATATATAAAATAAGCCTTTATTCAACATATGTGGAATTTTTGTCACTTCACAAAAAGGTGAGTGGAACCCTTTTGTAGATATGTAAAATAAAAGCATCCATGGCCTCAATTACAGATTTCTCCCTCGCATCCTGTAGCCTATCTAGCGGCAATGAATTTGCCCAAATTATCTGTTATTTTCTAGCGAAAAATAAATGAGCGAAACTACAATAGTTAAATAGGCCTTCATTTGCGACCGATTTTGTAGGAAGCATTTTTACCGGTAGGCCTACACGTCTAATCCGTCGGGAAAATAAAATGTAGATTGCAATAAAAGTGCTGAATAGGAATAAACCCGTCGCCTAATATAATATTGGCTCTTTGTTTGTCATCTTAGTCGGCATCTTTCATAATAAAATGCATGGTTTTGTATTGCTGACTGTAGGCTAAATCTAGGGTAGTTTTCGACTATGCACTTAATGACCTATATATACAGAATGTACGTCAGTGTTCGCTGTGTTTTGTAGTTGTTGGAATCTTGATACATAGGATCATTTATTAAAAATTAATTGACTTGGGAGTGTGCTCTGCTGAGGCTAAACTTGCACAGCATGTGAAATATATTCCTATCGTCTAGCTGCATTCGTCTTGAAAGTTTACACAAGACGATAGCAGCACAAGGTTGGATACGTTCCCTTGCTTTGGGGGAGAAATCATTTCTCATGTTGTTCGAAAAGTGGAACTCTTTTGTACATATCTAAAATAAAAGTTTATTTTACATAAGTGAAATTCTTTTCCACATATGTGAAATAGTTAGGTTTTAGTGTTTTATTTTACTTATGTGGAAAAGAATTTCACATATGTTGAAAAGATTTCTACATATGTTGAAAAGAATTTTAGATATGTAAAATAAATTTTTATTTTACATATCTGAAATTGTTTTTTACATAAGTGAAAATCTTTTCAACATAAGTAAAAAAGAATTTCACATATGTGAAAAAGAATTTTACATAAGTAAAATAAAAACAAAACTGATTCGATTAATGTAGAATAAAGATAGGGGTGATAAAACGGCTTGCCATAGCCTATCTCAATTTTTTTTTTACAAATGAAGGACTAACAAGAGAATTTTCTAATAATAAACTTTTTCAAAAATTAGCTTTTACGCTCGAAGCGCTGTCCATCTGCATAAGATGGTTGATTGATTTTTGGCGGCTCCATTCGATAGAATGATGGTAACATGTATTAGCTACATCATTTTAAATGACCCAATAAACTATAAACTAGTAGCTAGATTACAGTACAATATATACAAATTTACAAAGTTATACATGTTGCGTTATCGTTGATTAGTTTATCAAACCTCTCCATAATTTGATTTATTTATATATATAGGGGCAAATGTCCAAGTGTGTCGATACTAAGTACCCACAGTTTTGTGGGTGGCAAAAGCAGATCAGTAATTGGTCCTTGCGTCAGGGGTCAAAGGTTGAATGCAGGTCACATTTTTTTCTCTGGACATTTATCATTTTTATACCAAACATGTGTTTCCTTTAATTTAATCCTTATTAAATCGTTGTTTCGCATTTTAAACAAATATCTGCCGTTAAATATGCTCGAAATAAGTGCAAAATTGAGCGCAAATGGGAGTAGAATGTCAGGAATAAGTTAGAAAAGGGAATTAAACAGGCAAGGTAGCAATCTCATTATCAATAAGTTAGTTTTTGCCCATCAGCAAATGACTCAAAAAAAGATCATCTCGGCCATTTGTAGGCCTAATACCCTGTGGCAAGCTTGAGTTTTGGCTGGACGTCTCTGCTTGCAAAAGATTATCTTTATATATGCTTTACGTGCTGAACACGCCCGTGAATATTCAACAAAGAGCTAATAATTAATTAAATGTTACCTTGTATACACTTACCTCAGTTTATTGTCCAGAATGTTTCGATCCCTTGTTGGAGAACGCTAGACCTACACCACGTCGTTAACACAAAGAGTCACGTGATACGTTTTCATTTCTCAGAAACCAGATAATGAAAGTATTGAGCTCGCACTGATAGTGAATCAGACGCGCCACATGACACTGTTTCAACCCCGACTTTTGGCGATGTATAGGGTAATCGATATGAAATAATAGTTTTTTGTTCAGTTTAACAGTGTGTTGAATCATTTTATACCTAACATCAGGCTTAAAAACAGACTATATACAGGTCATTTTATTTAAAACGCCGCCGTCTTACCTCCATGACATTGCGTATAAGCCGCTTGGTCATAATGTACGATCATGGATTCGCAAGCAGCGCGCAAGCCCCGCCCCCTTAGTTACTGTCGTCATTCACCTTAAACAAGGCGGAAAAGTCAAACTTTACAGATTCGCTAGAACTCCGATCACCGGTTTCCGAACACTTAAGAAAGTCACGTGACTGATTTAAAAGCATCTTAATTAACCTTTAGACAGGTATCTGACAATCCTCTTTTCTTAAAGTTATTGGCGAAATACTGCTCTTCAATTTTCACACCATTCTGTATCAACAAATTACAGAAAAACAAGCGAAAATAATGAAATGTTCGAAAACCGGTGCTGTTCGAAAACCGGTGATCGGACGATATATCAGACAGAATTTCGTTGTCATTTTTACCTGAAGCCAATACAATTTCTTCAAAAAGTCTAGAAAAGGGTTTGAGCTATTACTAGCAGGGATACATCCATGGTATCCGCATCTCGGAAGCTGGAAATCCCGTGAAGGTGTCGGTGAAATGCTGGCCGTCAAATGCGCAAAAACGGGCCTCTTCTTAAACTGATGCTCGACATTGATGACGATAAACTCATTAAGTCTGTGACGCTTACTGTTCTTGCAAAGCTGGGTGAGTTTAAATTTTTTACTTACTCTATTATTTAATTTTAGGAAGGTTGCAGAATTCTAGGAACAACGTAAATGGCACCATTAGTTTTCCAGCTTACAGTTAATAAATGCATTAAGTTTCTTTGTCGTTTTACCCTACCTCATGCAGACGATTCCTACAAATTTTGAGATAATTGTTTGTCCGTCACCCCAGGCCCAAGCTCCTTGGAATGATGTCGCCCAATTTGATATATTTGCTGAAATACGAAAATCAGACATCATTTATTATGAACTATTTTCGTTTGAACTCAACTGTAAGTTTACCTCGGAATTGAACAGATACAATTAAAAACAAACAGTTGACTTTCAATGTTTATTTTAATTATACATAAATATATACTAGTATATAATTAGAAATATATATAGTACAATAAAATTAAAAAAAAACAATGATCACAAATTAGTCATTCATATCCTTTTTTATATTATTTCTTTTGTACATTTGCCTTACATGTAAATTTAAAGAGGGGTAGCACATTCCACACAGGCAAAACTTTATGGATTTACAAGTTGAACCTCTCAGACAAATTTTCTTTGGAAATTTTATTATACCTGTAATTGACAATATTCAGAACATGGACTACACTATTGTTGTACATCAAATAAGGATACCTGCATGAACACTACAGTTTATTACATAACATGTTAAATTATTAGTAACATATTTTTTAAAAATGTGTTTGTTAGTTGGGGTGTTACAGTACTCTAGGTTATTTCACGCATCTGATAGTGTTCAAGCCCAATGGGTGGAGGAAACCACAGTTGATACCACTGGCAACAAGCAAACGCACAGAATATAGTTCTGTCAAGTAAGCATTTGTTCACTTATTGATTTATTATACATTCATTATAATTCAGATTGCCCAAGATATCAGGGCAAGACCTGTCCCATTTATCCAGCTTAAAAGGTACCCCTCTTCAATACAGGATAAAACCGGACCTGCCCCTTGTTTCAACCGGAAATGGAGAGGTACAAATTGGATCTGCTCTGTCCTATCAGGTACAAATCAAATCTTATCTTTCACAAATGTATCTTGGAACAATGTTAAGTAACAACAAACGGTCCAAATCCTGTTCACTTTAGAAAATAAAGATGTTGGCACACAGTGAGACAAAAGTTTGAAAGTTTTAACTTTACCAATGAGACGCTCTATGTGAACTCTGTGCTTTGCAATCTTGTAAGTTAACAATGTTTCTGCTGTTGTAAATTGTTTACCTGGACTTGAGAATGGAGGTAAAAATTATTTGTAACCCAATGTTATTTATTTCCTTATCAATATTAAACCCTTTATCAACCATGATGGCATCACCATCTTTGACATACCCTTTACCTTTTATAGTTCTTATCAGATTTCAAATCTTGATTGTTGAGTAATATCTTTGTCAGATATTGACCCAGTGAATAAGTCTGACACAAACATTAGTGATCCATTTGGCCTGGGTCACAAACTATCAGACCTTTCAGAGTTGTGCTTGACTTATAATCACTGTGCCAAGGCACTAGGGGACCTCTGTTCCATCTATTATCATAAGTGAAGTTGGAAAGTCTTTATGATATTCAGCAGGCATATGTTCAATTGTATCATCTCTGTGTGGCCAAATAGAGAGTTGTCCAAGCTTGAAATACATTAAATCAAGACAAGTGTTAAAAATAACACTGGCAGACTGTGAGCACAACCCAAAACGTGTATCTATGTCAGTGAGTCCATGCCTTAATCTACACAATGTTAACAACAGGGCATTCTGAGGAGACAAATCTTAATATCATTTCTACCAGAGCCATAATTGGTGTTGCCTTCATGGGCAAGGAAATTAAACAGTGCTAGAAATATTTTTTCCTTTATGTTTATTATCATAACCGAAAGAGAATTTGAAAACTGAAGTCTTGTGTTTAAAGATTGAATGTTTTTTGTCTTTGCAGGCAGCTGCTTGTTGAAGTCCAAAACTTTGTCCGACATTTTCTTAATTTCTCCTTTTAGACTGATGGTTTTCTGTCACTAAGGCCAGTGTATCCAATGCTGAGGTACCTGAAATCACAAATAAAGAAATAAGATTAATTCTAGACATTACATATGCTTTCAGATTAAATACTTGAAGAACACACAGACCAGTATGGTCAACCAGAACTGTGGAGAGACCAGTGTTATTCGCCCAGCACCAATAAAACTACCAGAAGAATATAGGATTCTCAATATCACAACTCAAGTCAAGGATCCAGTTTCACTAGAATCTCAAACTAGATCACAGTCCTCAGAACTCTGGTACCACGAAAGATCCACAAGATTAACAGCCTCAAACTTTGGAAATGTTATTTCACAGAAAAAGACACCAAATGAAAGTTTCCTAAGCACTATTTTCTCAAAAAATAAAATAAAAGCTAGTTCATTAGAATATGGCAAAAAACATGAGAAAGCTGCAAAGATTAAATGTCTCGAAAAATATCCAGAGAGACATCTTCACGACTGTGGATTTGTGGTAAATAATGAATTTTCGTTTTTGGGAGCAACACCAGATGGTAGAATATGTGACAATGGAAAAAACAGAATTATAGAAATTAAATGCCCATATACATTTCGTAATGCAACAATAAAATCAGCTAGTGAGGCAAAGGATTTTTACTTACAAAAGAATGAACATGGTATTACATTAAAAAAATCACATAACTATTATGCTCAGATACAAGGTCAATTAATGGTCACAGGTTGCAGTTTTTGTGAACTTATTGTATACACTCAGATTGACATGCATGTTGAAAGAATATGTGCAGACATTCCGTACATGCAATCCATGCTTTTACAGCTAGCAGTCTTTTACAAAGAATTTGGCATCCCTCACCTCACAGCATAAATTGATCACACAAGTTACCTGTTTGGTGTTGAAATGATAAACTCCAAATTATTATTATTATTTCTTTTTTTTTGTGTATATATTGTTGCTGAAACTTTAACATAATAATCTTATTTAAATTTAAATTGATTATAAAAAGGTTACATAATTATTTTGAGTTTGATACCTACAAGGCTCATCAGTTTGAGTGGAAATACCTGGTTTCAAGGTAATTTCATCTGTATTTAAGCTGTAATAAAATAAATTGTACTTTTACAGTCTGACTTACATTTTGAATTTTGTTTAAAATTTAGTGATATAACATTGAGTCTGGAGACTACCTAATTTTGAATTGGATTATTTAAAAATTGGTGCTATAAGAATTGCTGAAATGACATTGTATATAGTATCATGGATAGAAATCTGTAGTCGAGAAGGAAGCAATGCTCAGTCATGACACAGTGGCAAGGTATTTTTGCAAGTTTGTCCTTCAGTTCTATAAAAACATCTCTAGCAGCTTAATTAAGAATAAAATAACACTGATGTGGATGTAAACTTACATATTTGTGTTTTCTTTTAAGCAAAGCATCTTGGGTGGTATAAGGGGGTTCATTGAACTTGATCGCTTCATAGGGAGTCTCCTCTTACACTTTGGTAAAGATCCTTCAGCTGGAACAGGATCAGGGAATTGGGCTGTTGGGCCTTTTCCTCCAACAAAGTGCTTTGGGGTAGATGGGTCAATGGTTATCATTTTTGTTTAAGTCCAAATCAAAAATAAAACATTGTAAGTGATTCATGCTTGTGTTTATTAGGTAACCTAAATAAAGATAAATATATGGTCCCACAAGTCTCTACAATTTGTCTTTTAAAAGTAATCATGCAATGACAGCCGACAAAGAAACTTTTGAGAACACACATTTGAGCATTAAATTACATGTACCTCAGCCTGTTTGCCATATGTTAAATCCAACATTGCTAAACTGGTTGATAAATTGGGGTTTGATATTGTACTTAAGGCTGTTTAGGTCACATGACCAGTAATAAGCTGATGATTGCTCCGTAAGACATAAGGCGAATTCCTAGTTTTCAGTAAGGGTTAATACTAAACTTAACCATAAACTATTCTTTAACTCACACTAACCTTTACCCTAACCCACAACAGTAAACCAACATTAAACCTAACCCATCGATACCCAGTACCTGATGCAGGCCCATTTTCCACCTGTTTAATTGGGTTTGGGCACCACCAGTTTGGGCACCAAAACTCTCCACCCCCTACCAAATTCCCATTTTTTGTTTTCTTTTTTTTTCTAAGAGAAATATATATTTTTTTTTTCTCCTTCCCAGATTTCCTTAAATTCCTTGCATATTTAGCTGTAATTTGTTCAAAACAATTAAAAAATGAGAGAAAAAAAAAAAGAATTTATATTCGGTCATTTTTTTGTTTTTTTAATGTATTATTTTATTGTAGACATAAATTTAAATATAATCAAGTACAAATTATACAATATATTTTACATCTAAAACAAACTATATTCTAAAGCATAGCAAAAATAAAATGATGACTATAAGAAACATTCGAACAATTAAACAAAGCACATAATATTAGCTTGGCTCATATATAGTCTAAAGTGTTGTGTTTTGTTGAACACGGTCTTACAGTAAGTGTATTATTTGGTACATTATGTTTATAAACATGCTATATCTATATATTCGAGTGTTATCTAGAACATAAGATGATTTTTCGATTTTAATTGATCTACATCCCTGTGCCAGTGTGTTTGCTTTCGGAAATAAATATTCGGGTGCGTACATGCATTATCTGAATGAATCTCAATCACAAGAAACAACACTACGGTCCAAGTGTAGATCTAAAACAAACTATACTCTAAAGCATAGCAAAAATAAAACCATGACAGTAAAACACATTCGAAAAATTAAAGAAATCACATAATATTAGCTTAGCTCGTATATCTAAACAGCTCGAGCCATAAACTTAACAAAAATACATTGAAAGTACTCCATTTTTCTTCATATTTCTGGAAAGAATCGTTAATTTTGCTACCGATTTTACTGTTGAAATATGGACAAAGTTATGGAATTGTAGGCTTTCTTCCTTAAATTTGGTTTTATAAATATATTGCTTTGAAATAACTGATATTGTATTCAATAAATGATCTTTACTACCGCAGCTAAATATTCTGTTATAGCTTGTAATTTCAAGTCTAGTGTTTTTCGCAATGCTGAAATCGTTTGTTTGTTGGGGGTTTAATGTGGTACTCAAGGGCATTTCACTTATTTGACGACGTGCCAGCCCAGTGGGTGAAAGAAACCACCCTCAACACCATTGAAAACAAAAAAAGACAAGACGAACCACATATAGGACAGTAACAGGACGCAATGCAGACATCACAAACAGATCGGCATCCGGTTTGATTTACCCCTATAGAGCACAAGGGTAACATGAAGTTCCCGCCGCAATACTGAAAAGATGTGGTAATTTGTGCCAGATTTCCGTTGACAGAACGATACAAGCACAAATGCTCAATGTTTTTTTTTTTAGTTAGAACAGTAAGAGCATAGGTCATTTTCGCTCTTACCCGTTTTATACAGGAATGATTTGGTGCATACTAATTTGCAAATGTATGTACTGAAAATCGTTTATCACTTATAATTTCATCATTTAAAATTATTTTCCACTTGCTCATTGAAGTTATAATTAACTATGTCTTTTTACATGTTGTACTGTATCTTTCTAACCTTTTATTTCCATGGCCATAGCTTGTTTAGTTACTCCTTAAATTGGACACCATATGGCAATGTTGGGGATTTTTTTTATGCCAATCTTTTGGAATTAATATTTCTTATTCGTTGGAAACCAAGGAATGTTAGCTTTATATGGAATAATTCTTTCATTTTTTCAAAGGTCGTTAATTTCCCATTTTTGTTCAGTAATTCTATTATAAAATTTATTTTTCTTAATTGCCGTTTTTTTTTTATACGAACTGATTTTTTAGGATTACTATTAAGCCATATTGGGACTATTCTATGATGCCATACAACTGTAGAACAATGCAACTCTTGTGTTAAAGATAGGCCTAGTTTAAACAGATATAATTATTCTGAAATCAAAAAATTATTTCATTTTATGTTGACCCACATTACACATTTTAAATTTTTTAGAAGTACATATGGCTAATAGTAGAGCTCCGCCTCGTGCCTTCCTAACAAGATAATGGTGGCGTGGGTTTAGCCCAAAGCTTCAGTCTGCGTTGAATCGCTTTATGATAATGGATGGTTTAATACAAAATGTATACAGTTGTCAGGTTTAAAAGAGAAGTAACGTATTGACAATTCCAAACCATGTTAAGACTCTTAGTGTCACATGGCATTTTAAATAAAATCAGATCTAAAAACGCTCACCTTGTTTTGTTTGTCGTTACATGGAAATCTAACGCAAAATCGCTCTACTTTAATATACTGTTCAATTAGGTCACAGCTTCAGTTGTCCAATAAAAACAACAGATAACAATGGGCCATATAAACATCAAATTCAGCCAGGACAAGCAGAAGTTGTCCGATTTTCTATTTGTGTTGATGTTGTAAGCTGCTTGTAAACAAGAAAAAAATACAATTCCACTAAAAGTTATTATTTGAATGGTGTTTGTATTTTGTGCGTGCGTGTCTCCGTTGGTCATGTTAAAATATATTCGCAGTAGGGAAACTTCGGTTCGTCGACGGTAATCTTCGGCTTTTACAAACCAACATTGAAAGGTAGCACTGTGATTGGTTAGTTTAACAAACCAATCTACATTACAGGTGGGGTGATTGCGTAAGATTTCAATATAGTATGGAAGCCGGATGCGACCACTCGTGCTTTCGTAGTTTTCTCTATCAAAAATAAGGACAAAGGGCAAAACCACGAAACAACGAAGCGAAACTGCGAGATTAGAAAAGTTGAAACTGCGAGGCAAAACTACGATAGTGTGCCACAAAACCGCGAAAGTACAGGGCAAAACTGCGAGACTACTTTCGTTGTTTCTACTTTCGCAGTTTTGTA
>JARFOD010041703.1:0-10227 GCA_031763545.1 Mopalia muscosa | reverse complement strand
ACACAGCCTCAGATTAGCTGGTCTTTTACTGGAGAGCTTTGACTGTGACCAACACATCCTCATGTTAGCTGGTATTTTACTGGATCGCTTTGACTGTGACCAACACATCCTCAGGTTAGCTGGTATTTTACTGGATAGCTTTGACTGTGATCTATTGAGGAACCACAGCAAACCTGAGTCACCTGACTTAGTTAAACTTTATTTAGGGGGGTGTTGGTGTCAGACATAGTTTAGCCAATCAAGTCAGCTGTCTAAAATGGTAATTTTGTTTCACTTGTCAAGTAACTGCTTGTGCTATCTCCTGCATGTTAAATTTTCTCAAAACAGTGTGTCTGAATGAAGCAATCATTCAATTATGGGTGTCCAACGGACAGGTGGACGCTCCTGTACCTAAGCTCTTGGAGTCTGATCATATATTGCTACTAAATAAACAAGGGACCTTTTTTGATCTGATTGCTGATCGTCCCATTTTGTCTTTGCTGCCATCATCATGATCATGCTGATCTCTGTCAGTCATTGGTCAACAAGGTGAAATAACTTCGAGTGCAAGTACGACGTAAAAACGTAAAAAAAACTCCAAATTAAAAAACAAAACAAATATCTTGTCAGAAACAGCTTGAACAAAGAATCTGCTATTCTGTGAGTGGAATAACAGTAAGTGTGGAATTAAACATCAACAAAGGGAGTCTTAATGAACAGAACACTCATCCCCTGGGCAGCTTACTTTCATAAATGATTTTGTAACCTATTTTATTTATCTCTCCATTAGACGAGTGCGACACTTGATGGGAATGATCTCCCTTAGACGTACAAAAACACAGGAGGTCAACGGAAAACCTTTGGTAAAACTTCCTGAAAAGAACATCTTTATCGAGCGAATCAAATTAGGAGATGATGAAAGACAGGTGTATGATGCCATGCAGAATAGTGGTCAGCTAGTAATATGCAAGTGAGTTAGTAGTGCCCCTTGACAATAATTGTATGTTTTGCTCATAATCATGTTGAGTTTTTCTTAGCACTGGAAAAACTAGATTTTATAACAGAGCAATAGCTTGTCAGCAGTTAGAATGACAGGTACATTTTTGACAGACTTGATGGATTCTTCTTGCCATACGTTGTGGACATCCAGTTAACAATAGGAAAATGATATTGTTTCCTCAAAACTTCAGTTTGGCACAAAAAACAAAGCATCGAAGTGGGTCTAAAGGTTAATTCTAATACTTTAAAATAAAAAATATTAATGAATAATTGCTGTAAATTTGCACACTTTGTCTTGTACACCATTTATTCCTGTCTTGTCTTTTTTGTTGTAATTGCCTTGTATTGTGCTTTGTTAGTGCCTGTAAAATTGATGATGAAATCCATAACTCATTTGGGTGTCATACTCTCATATGATTGAAATATGATATAACACTACCCTTCGACAAACTCTGACTTAGAATAGAATAACTCTACAGTTCTTGGACTGCTATGGTTTGTTGTCAGGTACTTCAATCAAGGGACATTACTCCATCATTATGGGGAGGTGTTGGCTATCCTGATGCGACTTCGTCAACTCTGTTGCCACCCACAACTGGTTGCTAAGGCAGCTGCCATGGCTACAGAAATCCAAAAGCAGGCAGTTGGTAAGCTTCTTAATATTTTCACTTACATTTGTGTTATCTATTGTAATTAGGACAGATTATATTTCTAGGAGACAACGATGTTCAGTTAGTGCCAGAGACCACCATTGCTAACGCCAATAGTTTTATGTAATTAGCTTACAGCTACATTGTATTAATATAAAAAAAAGGAATCTGGTTTATTTCCAAATAACTTATCATTGATATTAACCCAGTGAGGGAGCGGGTGGGCCATGGCCCGCAGAATACTCCCTCGGCTTCCTCGGTCTATCGTAAGAGGCGAGAAAAGAGGTTGCTTTCTTTTACCCTGGTGTTCGCAGAGCTAAAGGGTAACAGGGAGCAGATTTGTTTGTGATGTTCTGTATTTGTGTCCGCCGTCATATAAGTGAAATACCCTTGAGTACGACGTTAAACACCAATCAAACAAACAGATCTTGTTGCCCTGGTACTTTCAGAGCTAAGGTTCTGCATGATCTGATGAGGCCGATGTGTTTGCAGTGTTTTACATTCTGTCATTGTTCTGTATTTATCCTGGTTCTTGCCAATGGTGTTTTCATCACCCATCGGACTAGAGCGCTGCCATGTGAGTGAAATAACTTTAAGTATGGCAATGTACATACCTGGACATAGTACATGTATATACTTGTGTGTTTGGACAGTTGAGGCCTTGCAGTTTACAGTTTGAAATTACCACTGTGGATCACAACTTCCAGTCACAAGCAAGGAGAAAATGAAACTGAGATGTTTGTGATGTTTTTGTAATACGTCTAGTGACTGTCCTGTTAGGTACATCTGATCTAGGGTGTTGTTTGTTTTTTCATCCTTTAATTTAGGTTTGCTGTCATGTGAGGAAAAAAACTAAATCTAACAAACAAATACAATTTTCACCTAGCTGCATGTTTTGCTAAACACCACTCAATTTATTATACCTATTGAAATTGATCTGTATTTGACCCAAGGTACCACATGCTGATTTCTTTTGACCTTGTTCTCCTAATAATACCTGTTTGTCACAGTGAACTGTTAGGAAACATGTCAAGAAGCACACCCAAAATAAACTGGTCATGCTTCGGTTAGTCAACCATGAATCCCTGTAATGGTGATTTGGATCTGAATAAACCTTCATGTATCTTGTAGTAAGTTGTAGGACAACCTTATAAAGTCTGTGGTTTTCCGAAGCTTACAAGGCCTCTGAGGATATTCAGTATACAAGATGCACTTTGCAGATATATGTAAACAAGGGCTTAGGCAGAGGGTGTTCGGAGAGGTGTCCATCCGTCCTTTGGACACCCCCCTGATTGGAAAAATGGCCTCATGTGGACACCCTGTAATAACAAACTTTAACATGCATGCAGGAAACTGAAAAATTGGACACCAAGTTACATGTACTTGAATTGAAGCAATTTTGGGCACCATACTTTTGATGCTAAACTTCTCCATATAGATATTTTTTACAATTGATTTTTTGCATTAGAGCTTATGAAATGAATCAAATGAAAACAGGAATATGACAATGAAAAAATCTGTCAATTTAAATCCTGGTCTTTTTGTAGTTTATTAATCTGAAAATGATGTAATATAGCTTAGACTGTTTGTTTATTATCAAGGAAAAACTAATGCTGATCATAACAGGAAAAAAATTGTGTTATGAATTATTATTTAGTGGTGGTTTTATTTGAAAAGCAAAGAATGCAATTGGATTGGTTGAACAATGTAATCAGGCCTGTACTGTAATCTTTTCTGGCATAGCCTAAAAATCGGTCCTCTAAAATCTTGTGAGATAACCTAACATTTGCATTTTCCCTTGGTTTGCTGATTTGTAAATAAAGAAACATGCCTTTGTTTAGAAAATTGCTTTAAAATACAATCTTCATTGATTATTGGATGACAAAATTTTATCAAAATCAGTAGCAAAATGCCAATTTAGATGTAGACTGCTAACAATTTGGGAAACATATAAATTGCTCCTCCTAAATTAAGGTTGCATAACCATGGGGAGACCATTTTCTGTCCGTTCTTCCCTACAGCACACACCTGCATGAAAAGAAAAAAGTTATTTTTTTAATTATCTTTTAGATTTGGTTTTATTCGAAAAGCAAATAATATGATTGGATTGGTTAAACAATGTAATTATTTACATGTACAAAGGTACTTGAAAACATTTATGCTTGAAGACTTCAGGGAATAAAAGGCTGCTACAAGAACACTAGTGTTTTATATTTGTATTAACACAAATAAGGAAATTTTTTGATATTCATCCACCACATATAACTTTAATATCTACATGTACATTAATTGAAAAAATATATGTAGGCTATTGCATTTTTTATTTTTGACTGGTTAAATGTTTAGCATAATGGTTTACTGTGGACAACAGGTGAAAGGGATTGCATGTGATAGGCTATAGACAGATATATGTGCTTGGCCCATCTGTGTGGCCTGTTTGTCTCCTGCTGATCATTCATTGGTCGAGCTGTCTTGTCAGCTGCCCTATATAAACATGTTATACACACGCTTTCTGCATTTGAACACAAACCTTTATAGTGAATGAGCACACCAGTTTTAGTAAGCTCAGGTGTGTGAGTATATTCAGTAAGTACATTTTTATATTAGGCAGGTGAGAATTTCTTTAAATGGTTTGTAATTTAAAGTATTGGGTTCAGTGTAAATTAGGGCACTGCTGTAGACAGCTGTGCCTTGAGGGTTGTTTCTGTAGAGTTTTTCACATAATATAAACTTAGATTAAAAATGTTGTTATCCTTTCAATAGAGTGGGCCTACATTCATATTGTATACGGTCTATTCTTCTCACAAGTAAGAGAACATGTAGTCTTGTTTACGTGCTTGCCTGTGTTCAATTACTAATACATATACATATAGGTAATGTTCGCTCATTGGGCCTGTTACCCAAAGGTCCTGGGTTCAAATCCTGGTGGAGCCAAGCACATTTTTCTTCTATTCATTTATTCAATATACATGTATGTAGAGTTCCCTTGTACGACATGTGGCTCACTGATTAACTTCCTTGACTACTGACTATACTTTGATGTCCGTCATTGGCTGTAATCTCTCCGTGGTTGCCAAGTCATATAAATGGATTCCTCCTACTGTGGAAGTGGTTTATGCCTGGTTTCCTCCTTGTTTTCCACCAGATTACAAAGTCAACAGTCTATTATCATATATAAGTTGAACACACTTTAATTCACTTTTACACAGCATTCAAACAAACAAACATTATAAATACAGGTCGGTTTAGATGTAATTCTCTTCTTTCAATAACTGATTGTCCAGACTTCCATACATTGTCCTGTTGAAACCATTTTTGAAAATCATTGTTTCATCATTGAAGAAAAAGGCTATTGGTATTGAAAACCTCCGGTCACCATCTTGATTTTGTTAGTTTTAGTTATACACTCAAACAGATATGCATTTGGCAGCAAGTCATATTTTAAGTTTGAATTACATGCAGATCATCGAGAGATATGTTGTCTAATAATAGATAGTTATCACATAAATGTAAGTTCAAATTGCCTGCAGACATACCACAATATTCAAGGATACATGTATAGCTCCCAAGTACATGAACTGTCATTCCAAAAAGTTCATATTACTTATAACCGCTAATTATTAACCTTTTAATGTCATTATTAGGATTACTCTTAGTAAACATGAATTTCGATCAGGAAATAGGCTCCTCTACTAGTTTAGTCGCTCTGGCTAACTGCAGTTTGTTTGAAGAGTGACAATGCTGTCTTTAACTAGCACTGGAGGAAAAGTTTACTTTCCAACATTATGGAAGCACTTCACATCTTCGCTGTGCTAGTGTCAATTATTGCTTGAATACAGAGCCGTCATATAAGTGAAATGCCTTTAAAAATGTTGATACAGACCAATCAATCTATACTAATGGCCCAATGAGGGAGCGGGTGGGCCATGGCCCTGCAGAATAAGAGATTGCAGAATAAGAGATCGTAAGAGGCGAGAAAAGAGGTTGCTTTCTATAGCCCTAGTGTTCGGAGATCTAAAGGGTAACGGGAAGCAGATTTGTTTGTGATGTTCTGTATTTATGTCTTGTCATATAAGTGAAATACCCTTGAGTATGGCGTTAAACACCAATCAAACAAACGAACAAATCTATACTAGTGTAGTTTTACTTTAATACAATCTTAGTACATGTATGCACATTCCTGTAATTCTCCGAATATAAACTTGTATAAGAATTTAAATAATTATTTTATAATCCCGCTCATAGAATTGAAGTATATCTACTTTAGGGCACTCTGGGTACGGACATAACTCTTCATTTTGATCCCATAACTAAAGTGTTGTTGTTGTTTCCCATTGATAGTGGCTTTAATGCATGCTGTCATGACGGAGAGAAGATCATAGAGTTTTTGTAGAGTGGAGAAAACATGCAGTTCCAGCTAACGATACAACAGAAACACCTTATCGAGTTCCCGCCTTAAAATGCAGATTTGTCAGTCTAGCGAAGGGGCCTCCAAAAATGTACAGTTTTCAAATCAACAACAACCTGAAAATATTTATTGATGTGACGGAAAAGAGGTGGTGTGAAGAAGATTTTAACCTATCAAATGACACTCGGTACACATACAGTTAAAATGATTCCGTTGAAAAGTGTGATGCCATGGCTATATTTAAGTGGCAGCCGTTTAAGCTCTGAACTTACTGAAGAAGTGGATTGTGGGATTGGAAGCCATTTGGACGAATTGTTGCCGTGCTATAATAATAAACCAAAAGAAATGGATCTCATTAAAAAAGACAGTAACTTGAACAACAACAACAATAATGTTAATTTTGAATCTCAGATGAGCATGCCTGAACGACCCAAATCAGCAGTAGAAATTCAACAATCGTATTTGTAAGTTGTTTTTTGGATTATCAAATTAAGGTAACTAACCATATATATTCTTCATTTTACTCAATGCTGCATCCATATCTGGCCTGCAGCCGTGGCCTAGAGGTTTTTGAGTGCGCTTACACAGGGTCTCGATCAAGCCTCAGATATATGAGTGAGTCACACAATGTGGTGCCAGGATTCACAGGGGTGGTTTTTTTTATGAGCTTCTCTCAGTTTTCCAAAGTAATTAGGCAAGGAAAAGTGTGAAGTGGACAATACATCATCATATATGTGAAATACCGTTGGGTACGACATTAAACCCCAATCAAACAAACAAACTAATGATCCGAAGGCGAAGATATTCGGCCCTTCTTAAACAGAGTTGGGAGGTAGCTTTCTGGTGTTAGTTAAGCTAAGTGACTACATGAAGCCAGTCTGTTTGACATGTCTTTGTCTTTCATCCTGCAGTTGTTCTGTTTTGTCTTCGGTTGTTACCATCTGTTGTTTCAATAAGATTGAGTACAGTGGTTAACTTATTGACCTACTTAAATTCTATTTTGATATACCGTTCATGGGTTTGAGTCTGTCAGTCACCATGAGGTGTATAAAAGTTACTCCCCTGATAGAGCTCCAGTTAGGGGTGTGGGTGGGTTCACACATTGTGTGCACTGTTTTTATGCACAATATGACTTATTATCAGGCAAACATATGACAAAGGAGCCATTTTACATTCATTAAAATTTAGCTGCTGTTAAGCAAATATGTTTTAAACTAACTGTGTCAACCAAAAATCAATTTTAAAAACAAGTTTTACTTAATTTAGAAAATAAGATTTGAATCGTAGGCGGCCATGTTTGTTTTTATATTACCAGTGAACTCTTGTGGCATTCAAAATTTCCCAGGGTGTACAGGTTTTTACCCCCGTGCAAATTGACCAATCAGAGCACAACGAATTTGGTTGAGGGATAATAATTATATTTACATAGAACTCCTTTCTGTTATCATCCAAACTTCTAATTGCCACTTAAACAAGGCATAACTTGATTATTGTAGTTCTCAGCATTCTAAGTTTCTTTTGTAATGTGAAATAATATTGAAAAATACACATGTACATGGTATAAGGAGAGGGTGCCTCAAATCATCATTTTGACACACACAGGGTGTCTCTTTTGTATTGTTTTCCTTTATCTTTTCTATGTTAAATTTGACTGAAATAGGGTGTCTCAAATGACACCCCTCAGACTAACACTATGTGTTGACAAATGTAGAGAAATTCTATTAAACATTTTCAGAACAGGATATTCAAGGATGAATGTTACAACCACTGTCAAAGTCTGAGGACCAACTAGTTCTATGTCCAGTTTCGCTTGAACTGAGATAATCGAGGTTGAAAGTTACCCATGTCATATTAATCTATTGACAACCATGAATTACTTTCGCATTTTCTCATGGAATTACTTCGCCTTATGAAATGTAACGTTGTGACATAGCACTTGTTAACCCTTAGATTCTATCAATAGGTTAACTGTAAAATTCATAAAAGTGGACATAGAACTAGTTAGTCCTCGGCCCACGAACTGTATTTAAATGTTTTGTGTAATAATTCCTAGTTTTGGTTCTTAACATGTTTGTTCAGAGTCCGGATAGAGACTGTATTTCAAGCATGTACATGTACGTATCATTCGACTAAACATTTTTTTGAGTCTTGGTGGGGATCTGAAGTCAGCCTAGCATGATTTAACAGACCTCTGACATTGATTGTATAGGCCAGCAAGGATAAAGGGTTTTATGTGCAGGTTAAGAATTCAGGCGGGCAAGTGTGGAGTTACAGTAAGAATTCACTCTAATATCATCATGAAGCCTAGTAGTCATCCCTATGTAAAATATTTGTAATATGTATATGTTAGTTATGCGTTACTCTGTGTTTGCTCTTCTCTCTTTCATTTTACTTGCTTATTTTGAGAAGAGAAGACGATGCATATGTAGATAAAGAAACAAGAAGGGAAATCGGTGGAGGGGAACCCTTTGTTTTGATAAAGTCAGGAAGCCTCATGTTAAATGTATGTGAATTTTTTTAATTCATAGCCAGTTATGTGGGTTCACTGAGTTTGTCATTTCCCCCCTTTCATTTTATACTCTGTTATTTTGTGCGACGGAAGTTGATACGAATGATTCAAACACTGGATTGATGGCCCTACGGTTTACGCGTATATGATATGTACGTCCTTTTAACACCGACCTTTGCTTGAGATTGAAATCGACACTCCATTACACTTATGATTTTGTCGTGCGTGAATGAAACCAATGAAGGCCTACGCCAACAAAGCGACACATATAAAAGATTGGTCATTGATTGTTTGATTGTTTTTTTACGCCGCATTTTAATATAAGGGTATTTCACTTATCACTTCAACAATCAAGGTGTGAAGCACTTCTATTATGTTAGAAAGTTAAGTTTCTTGCAGTGCTAAGTAATTACACCTAACGATTGAGTTAACAACACACCCCGTCATCGCGTATTACCAATTTAATCAAAAGGTTTTCCAGCTGTGTCGATAAAGTGGATTTAAAACCCCTTAATTAAAGTAGCTAGATTTGGGATTATACAGACTTGAATTGACACATGGGTCATTTGGCGACATTAAATCCCATCGGTTGTCTTCAAGATAGAACGCTTTATTCAATGGTTGAAGTTAATCCGTTAATGTATATTCTTTACTTATCGTCTTCACAGCACATACATACATGAATGAGTTAAATTATGCAACCACACCCATTTTGGTATAACGACAGTGGTGAAATGGAAACACATCAGGCCTCTCATGAGCGAAGCTACACACTATTGAAGTTTGAACGATTTTAATGCACGGACGGACGGACGGACTAACACTGAGCATACTTCCCTTTTCACTCCTCGCCATAGCGGTGTACGATATCAGCTGCCAATAGTAGATTGTATATGGACGATAAGCCGAGATCCAGTCAAGGGTCATATACGTAAAGCCTTGTTTGCACTGACTACATAACCCAATCGTTGACATACATGTAAATATACAGGTATACACACGTAAGTTGAATGCGTTCTTGTAGACGATGATGTATAAAGCCAAAAGAATCCGCTATGATAGTGCACATAAGTATACCAACCTAATACCTCAGAGAACCGGATGTTTGGTTAGACGTAGCTATCCCACAAATTCCGCATTGTGCACACAACACTTTCGCTAGGCTCTGGCATTACCAGGCGTCAAATCAGAAATAAAGCCAACGTTATCTGCCACCTCCGTTTTACTTTAGACATGTGACTGGTATCATGGCATGTGACGCATATCGAATTAACAGAACAGATTCGTACCCGAAATATTTTGTATAATTGTTGTTTTTTTTATAATTCATAATTGAAATTTCAATTATTTAATATTTACTTCAATTTTATCAGATTATTTTCAACATCTGGTCACTTCGGCAAAAGTTCTTCTCGGCAGAAATCGTATATCAATAGAGTTATGTATTCAAAATTAACCAAAGTTTGTAATTATTTGACAGGTCCTGGAAAGTTTTTAAACCAAAATGAATCAGTTTAATATATTTGGAAAGCCCAGTAGTTTCCATGTGCAAAACATACAGAGCTTGTTTGTGTATATTAGACTTTCCACTGACAAGCTTAACATAATAGAGTAACGTGACTACTCCAAAGAAAGATGAAAAATTCATATTGACTCAATATTTCGGTTTATTATCAAACCAT
>JARFOD010041692.1:0-10228 GCA_031763545.1 Mopalia muscosa | reverse complement strand
GATGATTTTTCGATTTTAATTGATTTACATCCCTGTGCCAGTGTGACTGCTTTTAGAAATATATATATATATATAAATATATATATTAGATGTTTGCTACATACTTTATTAAACCTAACATAATTTATCATAAACTTTTTATAATGTTTAATTTCATTACATTCTCTTGAGATGGCTGTATAGGTTCCCCGTAACACCTCCAGATTAAGATCTATTTAGATATTTGTATTTGGGAGTGTATCTAGAACAGGAGACACTGGCTTCAATTTATTGCCATCCCTATGCCAGTTTTATTGATTTATAGAAATTTATAAGATTTGTTTTTTTATGTTAATGTTTTTGAGGATAGATCAGTTCTATCAGATGAATTAAGTTATGTTTTTAAAACTTTGCAATTAATCATGAATATATATGTAGATTGATAAATGTTGGTATTCTCTCCATATACAAAAGAACTTACATACATGTACCAGATAAATAAACACACAGTATAGCTGGATAACTATGATGTTTAATGGTTTTTAGTCCACATGGGTTATGGAAAGATCCACTTCAATTCCATATTAAGAGGTGACTGATTTGGAGGGTGTTTCCTGCTGCCGTGATCGGCAGTGTCTTTGTAATGCCCTTGACATTGCTTGTGTTTTATGTTTGTTGCCAGTGGTTTCCAAGGTAATTTTCTTCACCAATCGACCTAGTACAATGGTCTATAAGTAAAATCACCTGATGTGCATGTACTGTGCAAACAATAACCCTATTGTAAGTAATAGATAGAATAGGCGGACACATTTATAAAGTATTTTAAGATGGATTTACATGCAAAACTGCAATCAAATATGTTAATAAACAAATACAAATAACCCCAAATTGAATACCCTGATTTTCCTAAAATGTTGGGTGATGTCCAACAACATGAGAGGAGAGGGATATTGTCTGTTCAGCTAATTATATGCATATTAATTACTTTAACCAGCTTTTTAAGTGAATTTGCGTTAAAACTCATCACACCAAATTGAATAGCCTCATTTTCCTAAAATTTTGTCTTACAATTTTATGTAAATGTCACACGAGAGGAGAGGGATATTATCTGTTCCATCTTTGGAATTATACTATTCCTCTGAAATTTTACACACAGTTTGAATGACTAGAAAGGAAAAAAATCATAAAATTATATGGAAATCTGTGCATATTAATTATACTAATTAAATAATAGTGTTTTAGAGAAAATAGTATCCAATTTGCATTTAGCAGCCAAGCTGCCAAGTATTTTTTGGTTGTGTATTAAGACAAATTTATACTAAATACAAAATCTTTTGATCAGCCTTGTAAGGATTGATAAATTGGTATTGTACCCTTTCACATTTTGTCATTCTCTAATGTATTATCTGTTCTGATAGTCTTATGGCTTGTCAATGTTTGTTACGATTGCGGAGAGGGTGGTTTCCTTGATATATTGGACTGAAATGCCCTCATAAGTGAAAACCTACAGTATAGTCTAAAATCTCCAATCAAACAAATATCTTTTAAAGTTGGTATCTTTCTGCTTTACCGTAGATGCTGGACCAAGTGATTTATCCATTATAAGAGAATTACATGCTCCCCAAGTGAAGAGATACCCAGCCCGTTTAAGCAACGCTAATATAAGATCCAGAGTTCTGAACTGTGGTGCTAAGTCAAAACAGACCGCCAGCGATATCACAACAGGGATTGCCACTCTCGAAAGATGGCTTTGGAAACATTTTGGTGAAGAACGGAATATCGAGCAAATCCCAACAACGGAATTAGATGCACTTTTGGCGCAATTTTTCACATTTGTTAAGAAGCCTAACGGTGAGGACTATGAGAAGAATTCTTTTAGGAACCTGCGGGGGTATATTGACAGATATTTACGGGAGATGAACTATAATCCTGCAATCAGCCGTGCACTTGAATTCTCACGGAGTACCAAAGCTTTCAAGGAGCGGGCACTTACTCTTAACACTAAAAAACATGACATGGACTTTATGAAATATTGGAAAAACTCGGAAACAGCACACCTCTATGAATCGGCTATAGCTTCTTTTAAACAAAATATTTCTTCTCAAAACAATCAGTAGGCACTTCTCCTTGGAAAAAATCTTTTACTCATCTATGAAACATTTTCTCACCGAAACATGCATTTTGTTCCTTCACACACTGAGCTGGCACCAAGGCCTTAGACAGACACCCGTCCAAGTGGACACCCTGAATTGGACAATTGCCTCATTTGGACACCCTGTTTAAAGACACTTTAACATGCTGGAGATATGAAAACTGTCAAAATTGGAGACCAAGTTATTTGAAAAGTGAAGCATAATGATCATTTTGGACACTCGGCTTCTGATTTTTGGCTAAGGCCATGGCTGGCATGCCTTCATGTTAGTTAAGTAACCTTTGGTATATTGAACCCAAACAAACAAATTAGTCTTGCAATAACCATTTCCTTTGGAACAGCAAGAAACAGGATCTCTTCTAGAAACAATGATGCTTCTTTTAACAGCCCTGTCTCATTGAAACAACCATAAAGGTTGTCATTTAACACAATTGGTCATCATATAAGTGAAATTCCATGGGCTACAACAATGGTAAACTCCAATCAAACAAATTAAGAAGAAACTATCATTTATAAAAATATCAAATATTATTGGAGCATTTATATGTTACACTTCACATGGTGATAGAATAAATGATACCCTTTGGAGGACCTTTTTAAATCCTAAGATAACAATAAGTTTTTCCATGTAATACTCAGGAGTGTCTTTGCATCATGTACATGTAGGCTGATAGAGCATTCAACACACAAAGGCAAAGCATGGAATTTGTGTTAAACACTTATGAACCATAAGATCTCCAGAGTCCATCTCATTTGGGATATATTACAGAACATTTAACTGTTAAAAATGTATGAAATCTTTGAACATGATAGGATTCAATTGGCCCTGTATGTAGCTGATGGTTGGTTAGTACACTTACCTGTATATATGATATGCCATAGGCGGTCCTTATAATTCTATGTAAAATGAATTGGACCCAGGTGTAAAATCCAAAACAAAAATTTGTGAGTACTTTATACAGACCTGCCTACTCTACTGGTACCATGTGTATTCTTTAGTTTTTTGTACACATAATTTATGTTAAATACACCAATAGGCTATCAAAATACACACAGAAATTAATATTGTGGGCTATGCTGTAACACAAAAATACACAAACCGATAACAAAATACTCCTAAATGGCAAATGTTTTAAACAGTAATTTCTTCTAGAGGAGGCAGGCCTGATTATATGTAAGTTCTTGATACTTGTGAAGAAAAATGTAAGTCGGCTGTTAACATGATTAAGATTTTGTTAATCTGTATTAGAATGATGAGTGTCTGTCTCGATTCTAAAGTCTGCAAATCATGACTTTCCAGGAAACAAAGTGTATTTAAGCCAACTTGTAAATAATTTTTGTTCTGAAGAAATATTCTGCCAGTTTCTGTTCTCACGGTATGGGTTCCTTGAAGGTAGGGTGGGTCAGTTTTCCTCTCACAATTATACTGACCAATGATCTATACTTGGGTTTTAATCATGCTTATCTAATGTTTATAAATAAAAAATAATACTTTATTGTCTTCTATCGATAATATGTGTTTACTGTGGTGTAACTTGCAAGTATTATAGAATTATATTAAAAGTATAATTTTATAAGCTGTTGTGAAATTGTATTATATTAACTTTTTGCTTAAGCCCACCATATAAATGTTCTCAGACCTGTTTTCAACAGGATGGTCGTATTCTATTTTTTTTGCCATGCAAGCATTTTTTAGACTTTGATAAAATGTTAACGTAAATATGTATTACATAGTATACCTACCTTGTGAAAAGCTTTTATTTGGGTTTGTACAGAATTCATTTTGATAGCAAGAATGATTGGAGGGACTTCCTACATGTACTGCCCTGCTGGTTTCAGGGGCAAAATAAAGCCGATTTGTTTCTGATGTCTGTATATTTTGTCCTGTGATTGTCTTGTAATGTCTTAGTTTATTGTCAGTGTTGTCAAGGGTAATTTCCATCACCCACCAGACTGACCGTCTGTCACACGAGGGAAATAACCTGAAGTACAGAGTTAAGCCCTAATCAAAAAAATAAACCACCAAATGTGTTGAAAGCGGAGCTAAG
This sequence comes from Mopalia muscosa, assembly GCA_031763545.1. Lineage (NCBI taxonomy): Eukaryota > Metazoa > Mollusca > Polyplacophora > Chitonida > Mopaliidae > Mopalia > Mopalia muscosa. The sequence continues at coordinate 6,049 of JARFOD010041692.1, read as the reverse complement.
GGGCAACACAAAGCTGATATGTCTTGTGATTTCTTTGTACATCATCCTGTGATTGTCCTGTAATGTTCTTATATGTTCACAATGGTGTTGATTGTTGTTTCCATAATCTATTGGGTTGCCAGGACACTGTATGAGTGTTGTGCAAGCTCCGCCCCATCCCCCCTCAAATATATGTTCTAATAAATTTATTTGTTGAAAAGATGAAAAACTGCAAATTAGAAAAATCAATGTCACTGAAAGTTTTACCAAATATATATTTTGCTCTTGCAATGATGTTTTGTGGATTTCTGAAAATCCTCTATATCGATAGAAATAAAATTCTTTGTGAACCATGTCTGGGTTTTTTGTATTTACTGTCCGAACATCTATAACTTCATTCTTTGTTGATTCTCAACCAAAGAATCACAAAATGATTAGAAAATTCATATGAGTTGGGTGTTACATACCAGTCAAATTAAATGTAATAAAGCACTTTTTATTGTGCAACCAAAGCCAGATGTGACATGTTGAATGTCATTAGGTATAAATTTGATTTTCTTATTGTCTGTAATTGAGCTTTTGCTGGTTTCAGACTATCAAAACAAGAAATCAACTATGCAGCTATTGAATTCCAGCTCATCAGGTCTATGCTGTTAGGAAATACAAACCGCTACAGCTATTATAGTAGGGGGCGGAGGGACTTGAAAAGGCTACTCGGTGGCGGCCGTTTGTCCAGCCATGCATCCTTCCATCACAAATGTTTGTGAACATGCTACATGTAGCTTGAAACAAATTCACAGATTGACATCTATCTTGGTCTGAGCGTCCTCCTGTTTAAAAGATGACAGATGGGCTTGCATTTCATCAAATTGCGTAAAACTAAATTACGTATTGCATAATTTTACAATATTCATGTCTTTATATGTTGTGAACACATTAACCCTGTAACAAATTCATGGATTAAATTCAAACTTAAACTAAAGCATCAAATGGCCATTGATTCATTGGATAATTTAAAAATATTTACCCTTGTGATGTGAGCATGATACTTTGAGAAAAAATTCACTAGTTATTTACTTTGAATTTAGATTTCTTCCAATTATACAAAGAGGGATTGCATTTCACCAAATAACACAAATCAATATGACCACCTCTCCATACATGATAATTTGAGACTTATTTAACCGATTACCTTCAAACGTATACTTTTGCAACCTTTCTTCAAGGTGACAAATTGGTTTGGATATCACCATACGGTTAAGAAAAAACTATTACCGGATTACATATTGCACCAATAGTCTTTGTTTTTTTTAAGGAAAAAGGTGGGCCGTTGGAGTAAGCTTCATGTTGCTCTCAGAGCTAAAGGGCAACAGGAAGTTGATCTGTTTGTGATGTCGTGTGTTTGTCCCGTCCTTGTCTTTGTTTTCTTAGACTTAAATAGGAAAAGGTTGATCTTGAACATATTTTTAATTAAGTCAGTTATCTCAACTCATTTAAGGGGGAGAGATTTAAATTTGTCTTGATTCCTTAAAAGACTTGTCGAAACTTCATTTTGCAAAAAGTTTGATCAACTTAGTATTTCAAAGTTCACATTGTAAAGTTATATTTCTCGTGAAGATACAGTTTGTTTTTTTTTTCACAAAAGAGCAAAACTGTGTCAAATTCACCTGGTAGTTTAAAGACCTGGTTAGGATTGGTTGGACCAGTCACATTCATGGTGGTATGTTTCTAGCAAAGTCTACTGTTATTGTCTTTAAGTAGCACTGAGGATCGTTACGGCTTCATTTCGCAGGATTGTGTTGACTACACGATGAACCAACCATCTATAGCTTATTGAAAACCCAGGAGCACATGTCCCTTGATCTGGAATCGTAACACATTCAACACATTCTTATGTTGTGTAATACCAGAGAATGATAAAAGAAGATCTTTTTTTGGGAGGTAACGTCTGATTTTGTCTTTTCTTTGACAGCTTTACAAGAACAGGAATTCCGCACTTTTCCTCGCTACACTGGAACACTGCCAAGCATATTCCAAGACCCAAATGCAGCCTTACTTGATGCTGAAGATGTGATTGGCTCCATCAGTAATCTCTACCCGACTGTATTCCCCAACCATCTGACTTATGATCAAATCAAATCACGCTTGGATCAATCAAACAAGTCACATGACACCGTGAAGCACATGGTCAAATCTGTGACGATGCTGGAACGCTGGCTGTGGTCAGTTTATAGGGAAACTAGGCACATTGAAGAAATTCAGCCTGTGGAACTTGACAACTACTTGTCCAAATACTATGGCATACTGAGAGCCCCTGATGGATCAGACTACAGTATTTCAACATTCAAAAGCCACAGGTCTTACATCGAAAGATTCCTACGAGAAAACCATTACCCAGTTTCCATAACGAAGTGTCCTAAGTTTGAGAAGTCCATATCAGTGTACTTGCAAAAACGGAAATATCTCAGTCAGAAACAATTATTAGGCAACAAATTCATATTACCAAAATAACAGTAAGGTAGATGATAAACATGGTTTAAGGTGGCTTGTGAGTGCTTCCTGTACCTCAAGACAAACAAATCTTTTAAGTTTATTTTATCATGTAATGTTTTTCAATTTTGCTTAACTTATCTTTTATATATTACTGCCAGTGGCTCAACGTTTTGCTCATAATTCACGAATTACTGTTTATGTTTTACTTATTTATTTTAGAGGATCGGTATGGCTTATTCTTTATGAAGAGTTGTATTTGAGTTTTTTTGAGTTTTTACATTGTGTGAAGAACACCTCCTTTAAGTCTACATGTATCCGGTGCTATATCATCTTGCGATACCAGCGCAAAATTAAGTCTAATAAAATTATTGTAAACAGGGTTATGAAACACTTTCGACAGTGATACATTAAGAAACAACCATTATATATCAAATGATTTCATAATCGATGATTCAATACTTGGTCCAAATTAAGCCAGCCAAAAATGGATTAGGTTGCCGGTTAAACAATATCAACTTAAATGCCCCAGTCATCATAGCATAATGTTATTCTTGAAATTAAATGTAAACCTGTCATTTTCTTTTAGACAAAAACTTAATCTGGTCAAACAATATTTTGAATCAACTGTTGAGTTGTCTGTGAATGATAAAGACATTTATTTTGGTTTGCCATGGACAAAACATTGTATACCATGATTACCATGATTTATCAGACCTGCTCATAAGTGCACTTATGTTTCTTGGGTGAGTAAATAGAAATTGGTCACATTTTCCTGCTAATCTATTAAATTCTATATCTGTGTGCCCTTAATTGACTATGATCTGCCCAGATTCCCATGGGTGCTTATTTAGGACATATTCAGGAAGGGAACTTTATTTCTTTACATCATCTGGATAGTTTGTTAGGGGTAATAATGCTGTCTGTACTTAGCACTGGAGGGTGATTGGTGAACAGTTAAGTAGCCTTAACCTCTTCTCAATTCTCACTTTGGTGACCAGAGGATTTTAATTACCCAGGTATACAAGTACAGACCTGCTTACCAGGTGTATACTGGTGTATTTTGTACACCATTTATGTTGAATACACCTAGAGACCATTAAAGTAAACAGAGAAATGAATATTCTGTGCTATGCTGGAACACAAAAATACACCAATTGGTAAAAAAAAGGCTCCTACAGAAACAAAGTTTTACATATAAGGAGGCTGAACAGTGACCCATTCCCCTGAAGCGCTTGTATAAATTGGCTTGATTTTGATAAGTATAACTTCTAATGGCAAGTTAACAAAAAACACAAGTCCATATATTTGAAGAATGAAGCTCAATATTAGGTCAGGTAGAACGCTTTGTTTTCATCACTTATGTTATAATGTATAGGATAAAGAGTGCATAGTCTATTTGCCAAATTGCTGATGTGCACACTGTATAAACTGTTATGTGGATTTATTCACCTGTTTTTTTTAGAGGTTTTGTGTAGGTTTTTATATGAGGTTTCATCCGGGTTTTCCCTGATGTTTAAGTAAGTCAGAGTAAGAAGTGGACAATATTTCTTCACATAATTGAAATACCATTGAGTATGCCGTTAAATGCCAATCAGATAAATAAACATAAGAAACCAGCATGCCTTTATATAAGCTTATATCAGTGAGGTTTTATATTGATCTTTCAAGCAGTCCTTGTTTTGTTAGTAACTGTTTCATATTACAATATAAAGAAAAACTAGGATTTTGTTGATAAACAAACTTGTATTCTATGGTTTTAGTTTGGCAGATTTGTTTTTTCAACTACTGATATCTGTGTCGTGTTGAATGACATAAGATCTGTAATCTTCAGTCTTGTTAGGAAATAAAATTTAGCTTTTTACTTCTGTTTAGATTGTAAAAGTAATCTCAAATTAATTAAGCTCTCTCACAATAATTGGTTCAAAACAGCGAAATTCAGTCATTTAGTTTCTTGATGCCTCATCAGGTCATGCTTAAGGTTGACAGATAAATACACCGTTCTGTACCTCCTATATGTATGTGGGCCTACCAGCGGCTGGTTGTTGTTTCTCTGAGCACTTGCTTTCGGTTTTGTGTGAGAGGGCCAACAGATGCAGGCACTAGAGAGACATCCATGAGTAGACGATAGAACTACTATCACTGCAAATGCGAACGTCACTTCCATATTTTAAATTAAATAATTAACGGATATGATTGATCAATTGCAAGTGAGTTACAGTTGTTTGTCTTTGAAAATATTCATTTAAAGTAATAAGTTTAGCAGTATTTTCGTTATTTTGGAAATTATTCAATAAGTGTAGGTCTCAAATCGTTGGTCTTTCCCTTTAAGGACCAGCCCCAATTAATTTCTTACCTCTATGCGCAAAAAAACGCAAGTGTGAAAATGGTTTCAGTATAACAAAGAGTTATATGGAAATGTATTTCTAATCTGAGACTGACACATTGCTCTGGTAAATTTTTAGTAGGATAAGTATGTACCACTAATAGTGGCTACAGTGTCAATGTTTGTCCGGTCCATAGACTTAGTGCTACAAAAAGTTACCAAGGCTTGTTTTCTGATTTCTGATTTCTCCACCCACATGTTTGGTAAGGCTATCATTAGTTAGGATTAGTGACATAATGGTAAATCACCAACCAAGTCATTGTCTATGTGTGGTGTGGTCAAGGGTTTTCTTTGCCTTGCAAGGTGTCCTTTTGTGTAATTCTGGGTAATGATTCTGTGTGCCTACAATAATAATAAATCTGCACACTGTTAATCTTATGATATTTACTGCTTCATTAATTTTAAGACCACTCACAATGATCCTTTGTCTCTCTCTGACAGCTGTTAAACAGGAACGGAAGTATTCTGTGACCCCGATCTCAAGACCCTTTGAATCCAGGCCCTTTGGAGAGCTAACCAAAATTCAACCGAGCAACACATGGTCCCAAGGTGCCGTTGATGAGGAGTGGTTCAAGCAGCTCTACCCTACAGTGTACCCTGAACGGTTGACCACTGAAAACATTCAACGTCGTGTCCCTTTTAAGCATAACAAAACCCCAGCAACCCTGAACCAAATCGTCAAAGCTGTATCAACCTTTGAACGCTGGCTTTGGGTTGCCTCCGAAGAAGAGAGACCAATCGAGATAATTCCGCCGTCAGAACTGGACAAGTACCTGGCTGACTTTTACCACATCTTAAGACAAACCGACGGTTCTGATTACAGTCCTTCCACGTTCAAAGCTCAGCGTTCCTACCTGGAACGCTTCCTTAAGGAGAATAACTACCCAGTCTCCATTACAAAGTCTGTAGAGTTCTTAAACTCCAATGATGTCTACACCGAAAAGAGAAAATTTCTCTCTGAAAAACAACCTCCTTATGGACAGAAAGATTTTATAATCATCAGTGAGAATGTAAAAATGAACTGAGAACATATTTTGTTATCCCCCGCCCAACGAAGTTGGCAGGGGATATACAAATGGGTTTCGTCCGTCCGTCAGTCCATCCGTCCTTCCGTCCGTCCGTCCGTCCGTCCGAACACTTTCCGCACAATATCTCTTGAAGGAATGATCACATTTTGATGAAACTTGCTGGGTG
>JARFOD010041681.1:0-10228 GCA_031763545.1 Mopalia muscosa | reverse complement strand
GGTCTAGTTTTGCAGGTTTTGATCCATGTAATGTCTGTCTAACTTTTTAATATACCTAGTAAACACAACTCTTCCTAAACTGGCTTAGACACAAGACGGAAAATCAAATCGTGAATCTGTCCCCTCTTAGACCCTTCACTTCGAACTATCTTAACAGTGTGGGCGTCAAGATCCATTCATGGATCTCTTGTTTCACTTATTGTTCGAATACACTGCTATCATAAGGGAAATACCCTTATGCATGTTGTGAAACATCAATCAATCAATCAATCAATCAATCAGTTTATAACCGTTGAATAAGTTGCTGTAATTAAGTTTTCTCATTATTTTTTTTATATTTTCCAGCTAAAATGGAAAAGTTTTAAACAAAATAAAAATGGTAAGTGGCCTTTTGATTAATCTGCACAAACAACAATTATCTGTGTTTATCGACCATCAGGTTTATGAGCGAGTCACATGTTGTGGCTTCGGCAATTGGAGTGACGGTTTTTACAAGGTTTCCTCCCAGGTTTCCACCATTAAGGCTAGGTGCAGTGTGAATTGGACAATCCTTTTAAATTCCTATAAACGAAATACCCTTTAGTACGAAGTTTAACCCCAACCAAACAAACAAACCTCGGAAGAGCTAACCTGGAGGCGGGTGGTTGTAAGGATCTTTCTTTTGTCCTGTTGCTCTCAGAGCTGATGAGCAACTGGAAGTCGATCTGTTTTTGGTGTCATAATCTTGCATCTTGTGATTGCCTTGTTTGGTCTATGTTGCAAGTGATATCGTTTTCTCCTCCCATTGGTCTGGCATGCCCTTATATGAGTGAAATATCCCTAAGTACGGTGTTAAACCTAACTAACTATTCTTCTGTCAGGTCTATGTCTTGCTGACTTAATTGAGGTATCATTTTGTAACCTGGCTAGGGTCAGGGTCATGGTAAGGTCAAACATTTGATTTGGCACATGCTCCACTCAGGGTAGACCTTACAGACATCAATAGCTACTTAGTGAAACCTTTCAATAAATGAACAGAACTTTGTTTATGAAACTTGCATGACAGCAATGCTAAATTTGTTTTTCAAAACAAATGAGTTTATTTGAAAAATCTTAGGGCTATTCGATTGTGTTATTCTGAAATAGCACTATTTTTGTTCTTTATGGATAACACATTCTTCGTTTGAACAGACTTTCAGACATTTGCAGACTGAAACCCCTCCTGGAATAGAACCCGGAACCCTCAGAGCGAGGCACCAAATCACCAACAGTTAATACTGACCACCTTCACCACTCAGCCAATCATACTTCAACAAAGGCAGAAGGCTGGTTGGGTCCAGATTGAGGGGTCTATGTGGCAGATATTTACTGTTTGTGATTTGGTGCCTTGCTCTGAGGGCTGTGGGTTCAATTCCCATATGGGTTTCAGTACGCAAACTTTTCTAGACTAGAATCTGTTCAAACTAAGAAAATGTACACAAACCAATGTCTTCCTCTTCTTGTTGTAGATAAGTATTTAGGATGGAGAGATTTATTTGAAATAGCTGTTGAGTATCGGCGCTTAGTGGACCCTGAACAGCCCGTATTTTGGTGGGATAGAATGATAGAAGATGGGGAAAACCAGTTTGGAGGTGAAGTTAGCTTTGTAAGGTAATTTTGATTTTTGTGCCCAGAAAATAAATCACTTTGTTTTGGTCAAAGAAAGGAAAAAATATAAATTATTTGGTTTAGTTTAGTCAAATAGCAGATGATCACTTTTAACAAAATATTGATTTCTGTTTGGCAGAGGCTCGGTGATGAATGTTCGTGTTATGCAGTATTATGACCTGGTTTTTAAACTAGCTAAAACCATGCTGGAACACTATACAGGGTAAGTTTACAATCGTTACATTACACGGTCAGTTGGCAGGGACAGGAAGCAAATCTGTTGTCATTTTTCTGACTTGTCATTGTTGTTGCCTTTCATGTAAAGGCTGGCTTCATTCCCTATTTGATGATCGCAGTCGTACTATTGGAATAGTGTTAAGACATAAGAGTAAACAAATCAATTTAATACTTAATTTAGTCATGTCTTAGTTTAATGTTAGTTAAATTAGAACAATAACTGTACTTTTGTTAAGTCCGACTTGAATAATTTATAGATCAGTATAAAAGAAGAACTAAATAAAGCCTAGTTTATGTTGTTGTTAATTTTTGTTTTTTTCAGTGATGGAGTTATATTTTATGCTGGATTAAAACAAGATATTGAGATGGCAAAAACTTGTGAGGACCTTTTGGCTATTGCCAGGGTAAATATATTCCTTAAAACTTTATCAGTGGCATAGTTTGGGTCTCTATCAATTTTTTTACTTCTAGAGTTTAAGCCCTGACTAGTTGGCCTCATACTTAACAGGTGTTTCTTTCTGCCATAGGGCTAAGCAATGAGTGACTAGGTCGATCACAATTAACGTGAATGTTATTTCTAACTTGAGTTGCCTGTAATGTATTATGTAAAAGATTCAGTTATGGGTAGAATAGGTAGCATGAACAAGACACAGCTGTTGTATTAAGAATGTGCCTATGAGAAGGTTCCCCTGCCACAATACACAAGTCAACTTTTTAAACTATATCAATAAAACTATGGATGTACTGTATCAGTACACTGGAGCATCATTGTATTGAGATATCTTTGCCAACAATGTGATAGGATATTTATATCCATGTAGCATGATACTACATAATTGTGTACCAAGTTATATGTTTATTTGAATCCTTTAATGAGACCATCATGTATATGAGTGAGTCACACAATGTGGCTCTGGGAATTGTAGGGGTGGTTTTTATGAGGTTTCCTCTCGGTTTTCCACCGTAATGAGGCAAGGAACAGTGTGTAGTGGACAATCCATTATCATATTAATGAAAGCCCTTGATTACGACGTAAAACCCCAATCAAACAAACAAACAAGCCTTTAATGAGTTTATTTCATAATACTTAACTTAAATAATGTCCGGAACCAGTGAGCAGTGCAATGGAATAAGCTTGAGATTTCTAACATTATGGAAATGCTTCACGTCTTAGCTTTACTAATTCAGTTATTGTTGGGAATATACCTCTGTTTGGAATTGGTTGTTGACTAAATAAAAACATTTATTGTGGTATTCACACACATATGAATAAGATATTTCTCTGACAATATATATAACATGTAGTTGTTAGATAAGACTTTGGAAAAAAATATCTTGGTTTTCATTAGATTGATAGCTCAAAGGGTTAAATCGTAGTGAGTGCATTCAACTTTCTATAAGATTGTAAAGTATATTTAAAACTGACTCGAACAGCAGCAATTGAATTAAAGCATTGGAGAACCAAAGTTATTGATATCCTCTTCATGTTTTTTAATTTTTTGTGAACTTTTAGCTTCACTTTTTAAATATACAGGTACTGTCTGTTTCAGAAAAGAAAAATAGACCCCAGTGGGTTTTTGGTGTCCACTCAAGTACCCAGTTTACGAGAGAAAGAAAGGTTAAGATTAGATGGAGTGGTTATAACACTGTCTGAGGATCAGTAAGTTTATCTACTCTGGTTTAGGGCAGTTACTGAGCAATGGAATATCATTAATTTCAAACTAGCGAAACTATGCTCATTTGTGGTTGTAGTTAGGAGATTGCTTATTGCCATTCCATTATTTTCACACCCTTGTGCCATATTATTCCTACCATTGTTAAAATTCGTATTTAGTTAATCTATATTTGTGTCTTATCTTAAAAGTGTGGTATCATCTGCAAATAAATATATTATGTAATGTTGGACATGTAGTGGAAGTTCATTAATAAAGATCAGAAAGAGTAAAGGTCACTGGGTAGACCCTTGAGGAACCCCACTCATAATATTTTGAAATTCAGATTGAACACTTCCTAAACATACTCTCTGTTTTCTTGAAAACATGTAACTTTCAAACCATAAAAGGGTGATCTTACTTATCTTTTGATTTGAAAGCTTGTCTAACAGAATATTATGATTAACTAAATCAAATGCTTTCCTTAAATCTACAAACACTGTCCCATAAATTTCTCCTTTGTCAATTTTTTGCAACCAATTGTCAAAAAGTTTTGTGAGAGCAATATGACAAGAATGGTTCTTTCTGAAGCCTGATTGTAAATTATGAAATACATCATTGGTTTCAAGAAAATTGTACAGTTGGTATTAAGCAATGTGTCTCTCAAGAATTTTGGAAAGTGTATATAAATTGACTTTCTCTACATTAAAAAATTATTTAATATATGTTTGATTTAAGACAAACTGGACTAATTCACTTTGAGTTTATTCCTCAAGATAATTGGGTGAGGTTGTGCTGTCTTCCGATGTTAATTGACATACATGTAGCTCATTTTGTGTTCTTTTCAGTGGCTGTTTTCATCTGGTCACTCTACCCGTTGTTAGCAGTGGTGCCGACAGTGCTTTCCTTCGTTTGTTAAGTCATACTTAATGATGTACCCTTAATAAGTACAATGTAAAGCCCCAAGCAAACAAACAAATGGGTGTGAATAGGTTAGAAATGTAAGGCTTGTGTTAGCCTTCTTTTTGGTGTGTCATGATGTTGTGGTGTTTTTGTTTGATTGCAGGAATAACAGACTATTATTTGCAATCAACATAGGGAACAGTCGCAGTCGTACAAACTTGTATCACCCAGAGATAGAGTATCTCTTTCTACAACTGAAAGAAGAGATGAAAAAAACAGGAGCGAGTAAAATCTCAGTAGGTTACCATTCTACTTTTATCTTGGTGTTACGCAAATTACCTATATCTATCCTGTCACCAACAAGGTGAGTTACAGGGCAACTAAACCCGATCTGTTTGTGATGTCATTGTAATAGTCCTGTTTTGGGTTTTGTTTGTTTGTTTTTTGTTGACGGTGGTGTTGATGGTGATTTCCTTCAAGCAGTCCTGAAAGTTAAATAAATTTAAGTACAACATTATCGTGATTATTATTTCTCAAAATGTAAACATCAGATATTGTAAACTTCCCATATCCATTCTTGGTAAATTTATGTCAAGTAATGTCTTGGGATTACTTTTAATTGTTACTGATAAATCATAAAAAAAAGGTTTATTTCAACGAAGAAAAACAATATAATTACTATTTTGTTTAATGTGGTGTGTCCTTAAGTATTCAACTTTATATAAACTTGACCTGTTATAATTTTGTTGCCAGGAAGTGGATTCAATGATCAACACCATTCTCTCCATGGTCTATTATTTTTACAACTTGGTGCCATTATCCAGAGGTTCAAGGTATAATATACATTACATTTATTTGTTTTCCTTTCTGATATCTATAAATGGCCAGAAATAGCTTTCATTTTAAATGAATCTGATGACAGCTCCTTTATGGATAACTGTAGAGTCTCCAGTCAACACACACAAATCTTGTCACAAATTGTTTTTAAATTGTGGATGCATGGGGGTTGGGGGTTGTGGCAAGATTGAACTGACATTTTCCTGACAAAGTATACAAGTCTATTATCTCCCTTGATTAGAGTAAATTTCTTACAGCTAATTTGTTTGTGACATATGTATGACTCTCTATGTTGTAGTGTTGTCGCTTATTCCGTGGCTCTGGGTTTAATAATGTCACTTGGGCGAGAGGTCACTGGAAAAATACCAGCCGGAAAGGTCCGTTTCTGATAATTTATGTTTGTAATAAGTGGTGAATCTTTGGTCAACTTGAGACTAGTCTATTCATTTTTACTTGTCTTGTTCTCATCTTAGTTACTTTATAGCTGGTTTCTAATGCTCAATAATTTAAACATTAGCATAATAGTGAGCTGATTTGGGGTAGCACTTACACAACGAATTAAGGACTCTACCGCTAGTCAGGAGTAAAAAATGAAACTCTTATCTTTTCGTGGCTTTTGCGGGTATTTCCAAAGGATGATTATATTATCATCATATATATTTAGAAAGCGGAGGACTTAAAGATTCTAAAAATAATGTCATATTATGATTCACTTTATTATATAAAGGCATTAATAAAGAAAAATGTCAAATATATATTTTTAAATGGACCTTTGTTTGTAACTCTAATTTTTCTCAGATGGTTTTAGATTTTTTTTCCAAACTTGCATGTCTTTGTAGACAAGTATTTAAACTAAAATACCGTCTTAGGGTTTTTCTAAATTCCAGTTAGTTTTTTAACAATTGATAAAAATATAGGTAAAAAATAAAATCTACCTTTAAAAAAATATTTGCTAAATATTTTCAAAACGAAAATCAATATCCAAAAACTGCATGGCGTTTTTTTAGATAATGGCTTCAAGATTGTCTGTGCCAAATTTCAAAGATTAAGTGCAAATAGTTTACGAGAAATAATGATTTAAATGAAAAAAAATCAAGAAAAATGAAAGATGAGAAAACAACCTAAACGTATGTAAAGGACTGAACTCCGGATTGTTTTAATCAATTGCATGACCGTTGAGGGTGTGTATTTGAACTGAATAGTGGACTTGTTTTGGGGTGGTAGAACATACATTCATACCAACTACTCATGCCCCAAGCAGGACTTACTGATAGTCATTAACAAAGGTGTGAAAGAAATCTGTGATGCCGACTTCGCTCAAATTTTGGGGTGAAAACTCTCATTTAAAGAGATTGTTTTAAAATTATGTATTAAAAAAATTAATGCAATAGATAAAACTCTATCTCGCCTTTTCATTCAATTATAAAAAATATATTGTTGCTCTCTTAGTATTATGCTATCTACCAATCAATTGACAACTAAATAGACTTAAATGATTTTCCTTGTAATACATGTGTGCACTTATTAATCCTACTCCAATTTACTATCTGTGGACCATCACACGATGTGGCTGTGATTGCACCTCTGGCAATCACGGGGGTGGTTTTACTGGGTTTTCTGGGTTTTCCATCATAATGAGGCAAGGAACAGTGTGTGGTGGGCAATCCGTTGTCATATAAGTGAAATATCCTTAAGTATGATATTAAACCCCAATCAATCAACAAACAAACAAACAGACCTTGTAATACATGGGCTCAAGTTGTTAGCCTTCATTTTCGTTGTCTTCATCTAGTATATTAAAAAAATATGTACGCAACAGAACCAAATCAGAACTAATATTTCGAAGTAGTTAAGTGTCACCTTGCCAGTTTGCTTTGAAGCAAATCTAATCCATATATAAATTTTTCCTTATAGCTGGTTGAAATGGAAGCTATGCTGTCTGGAGCTCCTGATGCGTTTGTTCTCGTAACAAAACAGTGGATGAATATTAAAAAGTAAGTTTTCCTCACACTTGAAATAAATTTTGAAGTTGAACAACATAACTTCCGCAATAATTTGTGGAAAACAACCTCTCCTCTTCATAGTGAACTACACCTTATGACAATACAAGTAAATATATTGAAACTCTTGTGTTCTTGTTATGTGTTCTAATAATAATAACAGACTACATTTATGTTAATCATATCTGACTCCTGTTCAGACAATTGGCTGTTGTATATCTGTATTTATAGAGGGTCATCCCCACAACTATCTCAATCTAGTATAGCTTATAAGTTCAAGATCTCATCTCACTTATAATGTTTATACTTGATTATTGGGGGTGTTTGATGCTGTGATCAAGAGTATTTTACTTATATAACAGTGGTGCACTCCAAACTGAAGGTATCACAACTATAAAATGTTAAGTGTTTTTCTCCTCACCCCCTACGCTATCACTTTCCTCTCCTCTGTCTTTCTCTCTTAGTCATTACAGATGAGGTACATCTAGAAATATGTTCGACTGGTACATTTTTTAACTTTCGATAAATACGAATTTTTCCCTGTTAAATTGGTCACGTTTTCAGTAAACAAGAATCCAACAAACTTTGTAGACAACAACTTGACTGCTTATTAAAATGTCCAGTTGAATGTGCCTATTGTTTGTTGAGATAATTTTTTACAGTCTTTTTTACAGACTACAGACCACATTCTGTAGTCTTCAAAAATTCAAAAATTGCTAAATATGCAGGCCTATATCGAAACAATGCCTACTTAAAGCAGTTTAATTGTTGGGGCTTTGTAACTGAATTGTGTAGTATAGTCTGAACCAGACTATCGTATCTAAACGGTCAAATGTCTAAATTAAGTCTAATTTAGTGTTTAAGAAAAAATTTATTAATACGCATAGTGAGTCGTGAGAGGGTTATTATCGCTTGTCAAGTTTTCTAGCCTAGTTCTCATGTTAAAGCCAACACAGTGATCATGTTAAATACACCCTCCTCCAGAGCCTCGGCACATCCTACACATGTATAGGTCATCGACTCTAACTGGCTTTAGTAACTTTCCATAGAAAGCAGACATTTAGTTTTGGGAAATCCCCTGCTGCTAAAGAGCCTCGTGTTTGGTTTACCCATGAAACTACATGTCTTTGTTTTGATGGCATAACATGCATATAGGACAAGATTTGTGCTTTGTTGTCTCGCTCGCAACAACAACAACACATGTTAAATGCTATCAGCGCGATATTGTAAGGAAACAAACAAAATTGCCTCAAATACACAAATTATGTATTGTAAAGTATCTAGAAATAAAAAAGAAATATAAAACTAAAGAGATTTCTTCTCCAGTAATGACATAAAGTCTAGTTTAGGATTAAAGCCCATTATTAATCTATCCATACAGGTGAAACCTGGCTAAGGATCTCCTAAGTCTGTTTTGTATTGTTTTTTTCAGAAGCAGTACGTCAATATCCTCACTACCCAAAGTGTGGGAGGTATTCCCCACAGTGAGGGCCGTCATTGAAGCTTTAACTGTCAGCACTCACACTTGCTGATACCATGGCAACCAAACAGCTGTTTTGGAATATTTTAACTTTAAAGATGCCATGTTTATCTGGACCATAAAAATGGATAAACAATTTAACAACATATTATTCAGGGATTAGTAATGGCAAACTTTGAGTACTCAAGATTTAATGTTATATTTGTTGATGTTCATATTTTTAAAACTTAATCAACAAAACATTTGTTATCGATGAAATAAAAACAAGGTATCATGTGGAAACCAAACGTTGTCAAGACTCACATTTTTGGGCTAAATAAGATTCATATCAAGATTGGGACAAACAATTCTTTGAGATGCAGGTAACTGAGGATACCTTTAAAGATAGATATGAAATACTATTAAGATAAGGATCTATCTGCTATATTCAGAGGTCTGCTATATCCAGAGGTCTGCTATATCCAGAGGTCGGCTATATATCCAGAGGTCTGCTATATCAAGAGATCTGCTATATCGAGAGATCTGCAATACATCCAGAGGTCTGCTATATATTCAGTGGCCTGTTATATCCAGACATCTGCTATTTCCAAAGGACAGCTATATTCTGAGGTCTGCTATATTCAGAGGTCTGCTTTATCCAGAGATCTGCTATATATTCAGAGGTCTGTAATGTTCAGAGGTCTGTTATACATCCAGAGGTCTGCAATACATCCTGAGGTCTGCTATGTATTCAAAGGTCTGTTATTTCCAAAGGACTGCAATATGCAGAGGTCTGTTATATTCAGAGGTCTGCTATATTCAGAGGTCTGCTATATATCCAGAGGTCTGTTATATATCCAGAGGTCTGCTATATCCAGAGGTCTGTTTTATATCCAGAGGTCTGCTATATCCAGAGGTCTGCTAACCAGAGGTCTACCATATTCAGAGGTCTGCTATATTCAGAGGTCTGCTATATTCAGAGGTCTGTTATATATCCAGAGGTCTGCTATGTATTCAGAGGTCTGCTATATCCAGAGGACTGCTATATATCTGGAGGTCTACTATATATTCAGTGGCCTGCTATATCCAGACATCGGCTACATCTAAAGGTCTGCAATATCCAGATGTCTGCAATATTCAGAGGTCTGCAATGTTCAGAGGTCTGCTATATTCAGATGTGTGCTATATTCAGATGTCTGCTATATTCAGATGTTTGCTATATCCAGAGGTTTGCTACATGCAGTAGTCTACTATATTCAGAGGTCTGTTGTGTTCTAAGGTCTGCTATCTTCAGATGTCTGCAATATATCCAGAGGTCTCCTATATCCATAGATCTGCTATATTCAGAGGCCTGCTAAATCCAGAGGTCTTCTATATTCAGAGGTATGTTTAATCCAGAGGTCTGCTATATCCAAAGGTTTGCTACATGCAGTAGTCTACTATATTCAGAGGTCTGTTGTGTTCAGAGGTCTGCTATCTTCAGATGTCTGCAATATATCCAGATGTCTGCTATA
>JARFOD010041670.1:0-10230 GCA_031763545.1 Mopalia muscosa | reverse complement strand
AATAGTGTGTAGTCATGCTAGCTTCTATTAGCCCCTGATAACAGGTGCTGTCAGATCTAAGAGGCACTACAAAATACATTAGGATGATCTGGCGTCAGCATTAATTTGCACTCTTGATTTCTTCCACCTTGTTTGTGTCCTATTGCCGTGTTTTGTCATTGTTACTAATACTGTTGAGAGGGTCAGTCTTCAACAGGGAAGGCGCATCGCCGCTAGAGTGCAATAACATCAATATCTTCGATGTTGTCTGTGTTTAACTGGGAGGGCACATCCCGGTGTGATGCAATGCATCAATACGGTCGAGGGTGTCTGTTTCATCTGGAAGGGTACATCGGCGTGTTAATGTAATAACACCAATGAGGTCGAGGGTGTCTGTTTCATCTGGAGGGTACATCGCCGTGTAAATGTAATAATACCAATAAGGTCGAGGGTGTCTGTTTCATCTGGAAGGGTACATCACCGTGTGAATGTAATAACATCAATAAGGTCGAGTGGGTCTGTCTTCAACTGGGAGGGCACATCGCCGTGTGAATGTAATAACATCAATAAGGTCGAGGGGGTCTGTCTTCAACTGGAAGGGTATATCACCGTGCGAATGTAATAACATCAATAAGCTCGAGGGGTCTTTCTCCAAGTGGCAGGGCACATCACCGTGTGAATGTAATAACATCAATAAGGCCGAGTGGGTCTGTCTTCAACTGGGAGGGCACATCGCGTGTTACATCCGACGAATATGCAATATCTCCCTTCATGCCTTGATTATTATCATCAAGGACTTATTTACTCAAATGGATATCTGCTTTTGATCACTTATTTTAATTAAATTTATCTTATTTAGATAGGTGTTGCTTGTCTTAATGGACTTGCCAAATTAAATTAATGATTACCTGTACATATATACCTTATTGAGACGTGGTTATATACTTATAAAAATGTCTTACTTGACAAAACCATGGAACTATAAAGAGAAGGAGGCACACCTCTGTCGGCCAGTCCGGCTCACAAGCGAGAAGCGCATGCTGTGCTATAGAAAATTGGAAGGCTAGTGGGTGTGGCCTACTTTCTTCGATGTCCTATGTATGATTCCGTCGCTTAACAGATCTGAGCAATTTTAGCACAGCGGATTTCAACGGAAGTGGCATTGTAATATGCGCATGTGTTTTCAGTTGATTTACAGCAATAAGAAATATGCGCATTTTAGATGTTAAAAAACTTCGTGTCTTCCGCCATGCTACTGACCAGGTCCGATAATTTTTCGAAAACCGATATCACATATATCGCGCATCAAACATGAGGTGTCGATTTCAACAAATTATTTTTTTTTTGTTTTTATGGGGTAATTTCCGCCAATTGATAAATATATGGGGAATTTTGTCAAAAGTGGGAAATTCGCTATCTTTAAGGCATAAAAGAGAATAATTCCGCTAAACATGGGTCATTGAAATTTACTTTTTATTGTAGACGAGTACTTTACCATTTTAAAGTATGTCGTGAATTTTGTGAACAGTTCTTCGTTTAGTCGTAATTTAACCTTTTGTATGACCTACTTCTGGTTTTTTTTTATAATCTAGCTGTATATAAGCGGCTATTAAGCCCCACACTAGGCATTGGCCATTAACCCCCTGTGTCTTTAATCAATAATAAGTTCAAATACACTATTCACGCCTCGTTAAGGAATAGTTGAGGTTATAATCACAGTTAAGCTGAGTAAAATAACAGCACGTATTGATATCCAAGAGGCGTACCTCAAACATGACAAATTAATCTATATACTGGCTAATTATAAGGAGTTAGAAATAATTGAGTGTTGCAAAATAGTCGATAACATCGCCACCGATAAGCTCAATTTAACTTAATTTATTCCATTTTAAATGTATTAAAATGAAGTCATATCCTCATCCGTTAAACAGGTGTTTGCTTCGATATGGTAGTGAACAAAATACATGTAAACATATTTTAGAAAATAAAGTTTCAAAGAGAATATCTATTCAATAGTCTTGTCTCCGTGTCCTACCACATGGAAGCTCGCATACGTACGGGCAGAGTAACTCTTCCACGTTTTAAATTGATGAAAAGGCTTCATTGGAATGAAATTAAGATCGAAAAAAGAACTTTAGCCCAATAGAATTAATTCCTGGTTTGTGGCCCAGCAATGTTATACAAAATCGGCCCTCTATTCGACCATTATTTGGAGGACACTGGCACAATACCGCATCACCAGTACACGCTCAGTTCAGTCATGTCAACGATGGCCCAGTTTTTGCATATTGCGGCAGAATGCTGGATTACTTACTACACACTGCACTGGCCCAATTCAACGCCAGTGTGCACGCCGATACAGGCGCGGAATCGGCGCATCTGAAATGGCCAGATCGATTAGACGTTTTCGGAACAGGATTGGCCCAGCACCACAATGTTTGCTGGGTCTTCAACTAGGAGGGCACATCGCCGTGTGAATGTAATAACATCACACGTCGAGGGGGTCTGTCTTCAACTAGGAGGGCAAATCGCCGTGTGAATGTAATAACATCAATAAATTCGAGGGGGTCTGCCGAATGTTATAACATCAATAAAGTCGAGGGGGTCTGTCTTCAACTGGGAGGACACCTCGCCGTGTGAGTGCAATAACATCACCAGGAGAATGTCACTAACACAAACAAAAAACATTAAGAGCTTCGCCCAAAAGTTCTGCTTTGAAATGAACCAGGAACAATAATATGATGATCTCGGAGACAACATGGTGAAATAACAGGAAGAGGAAATTTTATAGTATGTCTATAAATAACTTCTGGTCAAATTAAAAGAAGATCATGTAGAGATTTTATGGTAGGGTAGAGTGTCTCTCATGAATACGTAGCCAATGTGTATCCCTAATAACATTTGCGCTACACAATGCCACATGAACAGTCAGTGCTGAAGTCAATGCCACAATTGTACAAACCCATACTTCCTCATACTTATGTTTACCTGGCTCGGGACCATAATTACCTGGACAATTATATATTACTCTTCAACAAATACCAATAAACTATTCTCCAGTGTTTATTAAGTGGAAGGTATTTGAGATCTAAAATTATATCCAAGTTTTGAGTCCGATTACTTTTCATTATTTTACGATTGTAAATTTTCTTGTATCACTGCCATAATAATGTATGCACATTAGTTTTTCGTACATAAAAAATTATCTTGATTTTTTTTTTCAAATCTATCTTTTCTTTTGCAGCTCAGTGGGCGAGGAGAACTTAGAAGATCGAAGGTGAGTTCGTAACCCCAATACCAAGATCGCAGAATTCAGAGTACTGTGAGAGCTTTATCATATTTATACGCAATGTCTGATGAACGGACAGTAGCCCTTCGTAAATAAACATGTAAATACATCATTCTCTGGTACACTGGTGGACCTATTAACCATATGGTAAACTAGTCGACTTAAATCAGTTCACGCTAATGAGGGGTTATTTTCGTTGTGAGTGAGAACTGCAGGGAACCATAATGAAGATACAAAGATACGTGCAGCTGAAAGAGTAGTGCTATCCAAATCTGACAGTTTTTATACAAGTCAACTATCAACTACTTTTCCCCATCCAAGATAAAGATTGAGATTGACGAACTTCCATAGCCTTATAAAAACATCGTTTAAATGAAACATATATTTGGCAATTACATAACATTTATATTACAATTATAACGCAAGAGCTAAATAAAACTACAAACTATTCAACAACTGGTAAAGGATGCACTCTTAGAAATAATCGTTCTTCGAGGGTTCTGTAGAAAAGAGGATGATTCTGTATGGAACCATTACGACAAACTATGGTTCTTTTATATAAGGAGAAAGAGGAATACTTGAAAAAGATAATGTGAGGGTACAATACAGAACCACAAAAGACTCCACCAGATCCATGACTGTAGAAACGTACATTGATCCATTACAGTCATATTTTTAGGTTTAGGTTTATTGGCATTCTAGAGCATACTGGTTTTCATGACCCATTTACATGCTTGATAGCAAATGAAAACATAAGAACAAAAACACATGGAAAAAAAAGAACAGCATCTATACGAATTTACGAAATAGTGTTTTAAATATCAATTTAAATGAAATGTTGGATATTTTAGACAATAGAAGAGTGTAATTATACAATTTCTGGGTAACCACTTCTTGTTTTGTGATAGAACACAACGTTTCCATACACAAAATAAGAAGTGGTTATCCAGAAATTGTATAATTATGTAAGCTAAATGTCGTTCAAAACTTATAATAGAAGAGTGTTATTAGAAGACTACACACATCTCTCTTTAAAGTATATCTGCGATCAAACACGTACCAAATAAAACATTTGCACCTAAATTTTATTTGTAAGCCACGCAGACGGCAAATCCGTAGGCTTTGACCAATTGTGTGCAATATAAAAAATACTATTTCCCAGAAGATGGGAGACAGGCGTTAAGATGCTGATATTACAGAACGTCGAGTTTAACAGCAACGTGGAGATACACATGTAGAGATACACATATAGGGAAAAAATAATTTGCTTCACTAAACTGGGATAGAACTGCTTGATAAATATGATTTCCAAAACAATGTAGAAAGAGAAAATTTTCTAGTAACGATCATTTTGGAATTCAGGTTGTCACTGGATTCATTGTATTAAAATGATTTTCTATGAGAGAAAAAATTGCTACACGTAACTCACGAATATAAATTGAGTCGACAACAGTCATTTATGTTATTATACCTTTTCAAAACCTTCCTACTACTATCCATTTGTCCACATTTCAAATAACCTTTCCATTTAAATTTAAATCTGAAGTTTCACCACATAAAATTAAATATATAAGTTGGTGTTATGTTATTTGCACCAGACACATATCTATCGATGTGTCGAGTACTTGATAAACCGCCATCACTAGCGGCGAATTCTGATCGAAAAGATGTATAAACGGAAGTATTGTACTAAACGATGAACACATGCCACGGAATGAATGCCTCTTTTAAAGACTTTGCACACTCTATCGGTTAATGATATTGGTCGATAGTGTAAAGGGTCATGTTTACTCCCTTCATATCAACTGGTATGACGTTGGAGTGATTCTAGATGTTTGGAAAGACTTCAATATTGATGGATCGATTGGACAGAAAGTTTCACGGTTCCCTGTATAAGTAAAAGTCCCAATAGTTTTAAAATACAATTATTTATTATTTTCCGGACCACTAGTCTCAGGAATATGAAGATTAGAAAGTACTTTCAATGCGTCATCCTATCTTATGACTATGTCGTCACACACGGCAATAATCATAAATGCCAGCATGATTATGTCCTCGATAGATTCAGCTTTTAAAAATGTAGATATTTAAACTTGCATATGGTTAACTATAGGACTTAAATCGAGTTAATGACTTGTAGTATCAACGTGTATAAATGTTGATACTACTGTATCAAATGTATAAATCAACATGTATCAACATCTACCCGTATCGATGGAAGTTGTGTAATTTGAGTTTTCGGCGATCCAAGTCTCGCAAGAATATAATTGAAAAAAAAAACCCCACGTAATTTTGCTCCTATAATTACGAGTTGAAAAAAATGGACACCTCTTCTGAAGCATAACGCAACTGATCTTATTATTTTGCTCTACAGCGGCTGGCAAGTCTGTAGATTTTCTTTCTGTAGTCCTTGTGATTTATATTTTATAGAATTTCTAGTCAACATAAAACTGGATAATTCTGTCAGTTTGGGTGAATTCAACAAGTTGATACTAAAAGTCGCATCACGTGAATGCAAATTGATGTGTGTTGAAACGTCTATCGTCAATCGACCTGTAATCAATTGATTTATATATATAAATATAATTATACATCTTATCTAAACATTTCACAAAAAATATAAATTCTTAACGCTTCAAAAAATTCGAATTGAAGTCAAATAGCTCATGTCTGCTTTTAAAACAATTTCGAACCGACTGACATGAGTTAGTCAGTCGATCACATCATCCGAGATATGGATATCGATAATATTAAATAAAATAAACCCGGTACAATAAGGCAACTAGTCAAAGTCTCCCCCGTCACGAATGTTGTATTCACATTGCTTCCAGCAGATGTTATGTTAGTCTTATCGGACACATTACATATCATATGATCAGAAATGTGGGTTTGAATAAATCAGTTACGCATTTAATTTATTTAATATACTTTTTTATATTACTTTGTATACATTAAAAATACAATTTATTCGAACCGCTCGACATAAGCGTTCTTTCAGTAAGATCCTTCCAGCCGGTTGCTTAAAATCCCGAGACTCGAAAGAAACAAACTAGGTGGGAAAAATCTACCTTTATCATGCCAATGCGGTTTTTGTGGCTAAAGTTGGTTTCAAATTATCCCCCCTCCCTATTCTCTCATCCCACGTGGTATATATGTTTAATAATAATACATTGGCATGGAAGCCAGGAGATAAACAAAACGAATTCTGTTAAGCTTTGAGTTTAAACTATCTCAATTCGTCGTGTTCGTGGAGTTATGACGTAACTACATCAATTCGTCGCCACAAGAAGCCGAGCTGAAAAATAGTGATCAGCTGCGACGTGATTGAAACCTTTTGTTGACAGAGAGTCTGTCATTTCTACTTAAGTTTTACCACCCTTGACTTCGAAATAAGCGAATACATTTTCTAGTTCTTTACTATATCTGTCAAAAACGAAACGCACAAGAAAGCGTGGAATTTTTTGAAAATATTGTTTCTTGTGTACAATGGCCATGATGATTATGTTTCTCAATGCATCTGGAATGGTGCAACATGGCCAACTACCCGGACTACAACACACTTTGTGGCGCATTTCTGGGGAATTTTGTAATAAGCGACATGAAATATTCAGATTTTGACGAAGCACTACATCAGAGAGAGCATTATTTGACGTCTTTGGAACAGGTTCCAGCGATTGCAATCAGATCGGCCCAGGAGAATTAGACCGCGCATAACAACTGCAGCACAAGATCGCTACATCTGGGTCCATCACTCGCGTCACCGAACTACCACAGCAACAAACACAGCTGGGCAAGTACCTGGATGGAGACGAGTTTCTGCACAAACCATTCGGATCCTACTTCCAGAAGCTGGCTTACGGGCTAATAGACCATACGTTGGCCCAGTTCTGCAACGCCAACATCGACGTTTACGCTTTCGCTGGTGCATGAATGTACAGGAGTGGAACTTGAGAACATGGCGGCAAGTATGGTTCAGCGATGAGTCACGTTTCCTTTTTCAGAGACATGATGGACGAACACACGTATACAGGTGCTGCAATGAACGTTTTGCCAACAAGCGCGTCCCCCAAGTTGACATATTCGGTGAAGGCAGTGGGGGAACCATGCATCTCCTACACAGGCAGAAGCGAACTGGTGCTTTTACAAGGCTACCTGACAGCTGTACACTATCGGGATGAAATTATGTGCCCTGACCTGCATCTTATTATGGATCAACAGAGAAATCCTCCAGCTGCCAATGCCTCGCCACATACAGCACATTTAACAGCGGGATACCTAGAGAATGAAAGCATTTATGTGTTGCCATGGCCAACAAGATGGAGCAGCTTTGGGACGAAATGGACAGACCTTTACGCCATCGTAACGCAGCGCTTTAGACGCCTCTGCAGCTGTCCCAAGCACTGCGTGAAGAATGGGTTAGGATTTTACTTGCCCAGATTCAAAGACTCATTCAGTCTATGCTAAGCAGGTGTCGAGCAGCAATTGTAGTTCACGGTTGCCACACGTGGTACTGACTTAAG
Source organism: Mopalia muscosa (assembly GCA_031763545.1). Taxonomy (NCBI): domain Eukaryota; kingdom Metazoa; phylum Mollusca; class Polyplacophora; order Chitonida; family Mopaliidae; genus Mopalia; species Mopalia muscosa. The sequence continues at coordinate 2,442 of JARFOD010041670.1, read as the reverse complement.
CACCCTCCTTAGCACTTTTAGGTGACGAAAACGCCTCCGCTGCAGTCGGTCCATAGCAAGAACATTACCACATACTTGGACAAAACTTTAACGGTGCTATCCCCCCAAATTACTGAATTATCCCGCTTTGAATTAAAGAGATAATTCTATTTATATTTCGCCCATGCATTCTTTTTTTGACAGTATATTAGATATCCAATCTAAGTAGCCAATTCCGTATTTTTATTTATATTTTGAAATAGACCGACAATCATTCTTATATTTTTTAACGTGATGAGATTCCTGAACTGTCTTTGTTTTAAAAACTTGGCGTAAAACTGTTGATTGTTGTTATGGCCAATACACGACTTCTGTAATAATATCGGATGAACACTTCCGTAAACATGTTTTACCCTTCGGGTTATACTCTGAAATAGTTTTGGTGGGAAGTACTTTGAGACGGGTTGACTACGCGTTGGTCATTTGCGATCGAAGCTTCCTCAATGAGCCTACGTCCTCCGTGATTCGTAACCTGTAACATAATTTGAGTGCTCAGCTTGTACCATATTATATCGTCTATATTACATAAACCTCTTAACCCACCGTAAACATTATTCGTAAATCAGCATAAGCCGGGTAGAAAAATCAATCATAGCACGGAAAATAGCCTGACCGAAACAATGACAAGTTTTTCTTACCATGTTTTCGTAAATATTATAACGTGCACCCATATGTCGTATTTCAGAAAATTCAAATTGTTCGAATATAGAGTTTTAGAGATGGTGATCCTCGATCTTTTTGTTGTTGTTTTCTTCATTAAAAGGATTTGGCATCTATTCACACGAATGTCTTATTATGTTATATCACAAGGCTTTGACACACCTTCCAGTATGTGAACCTCAAAAAGCTCCCATAATTAAATGCTAGCTCATTTCATTGATTCTTGTACATCTTGTCCACATGGAATTAATTTCATGGTTTACAACCAACCCCCTGGAGCGTCCATTTAGTAATTGCTATTCATAACAGAGAGGCCACAATTGTTAGATCGTTGACTCTGACGTAGAGTTTTTTTTATATTTCATTGGCTTCAGCAGCGACCATAATCTATGCGTTGATTTCTATCGCAAACTACACAATTTCTGAAGTAATCTTCTCCGTACACTTCCGTAAACACAGTTTAACTTTTCGGTTTACTTTCTACGTTAATTGTGGGAGGAAATGGCTTGAGGTGAATTGCCTCCGCGTTGGTCATCCACGATCGAAGATCGATCGATACGTCGTTCTCAATTTAAGACCAGTCCCCTTTTCTTCAAAGTGCAAATATGGAGGTATAATTCCATACGTCATTTGGTGATATCCACGGGATATAGATACGGAAGGGATTTCACGCGTCACAGATCTTCAATATACCTCTTGTGAGATTTTAAATGTGCTCCTATAGTACAATGTACTTCTGTGACATGATTTCGAGTATAAACAACCAAGCGATCCATAGTTTGTAAGCTCCACGTCCAAGGTACACAAAATGCTAGTACGAATGGGACTAATGATTTATTGTAAGATGAAATCAGTAAAGCCGTACACAGCCTCAACAGATATAATTATAAAGCAAACTCTTATTTGATAAATTCCGACAAACATGCAATTGTCTGCTATTTACTTATTATACGTTAAACACGTTAGGTCTGTATTGACTTTTTGAAGTTGATAAATATGTGATAATTATATCGGGACTTATACGAAAATTAGAAATTATAGTTGAGTGAGTTGTGTCTCTAACTTTTGGACACTGTATCATTGTTTGTACTAGTAGTAGTATATGTTGGACCGCAGGAAACCTTTTTTAACGTAGACCGTTATTCATAACGCATAAAATATCGCAGGAAAGACAACAACTGGTAACAAGCAGGAAATTCGTTTCTGTGAAGATGATGCCAAATCTGTATACCAAGAAATGGGTAAACATGGTTTAATGGGTGCATGCTAAAACAACAGTTCAAAAGCCAGTGCATCATGTTTAAACATCATGCTCTACACATATTCTGACCAAAGTGTAGATATTCCTGGTAAAATATTTCCACTGAGACAATATTTCTGTTGGCAATAATGTTTTAGCCCAAGCCTCATTATCATACCTAATTTCTAAACTGTAAATACAAGTCCTGGGGCCACTTTCACAAAACGTCGTACGACAAATAAATATCGTACGATAAAATTACGTCATGTTAAGCCCTGCTTATGTCACAATGCGATGCGATAGAACTAACAGCGTCTGATGACAAATGAGCGCTTATGTCACAAATCACCCTCACGTCAAAGATTAGACGCAACCTACTGGAACTAGTTGATCGCATTTGTTAGAGAGCTTAAGTCACTTGCTGCTACGATCAGTTGCAACTGGACGTAGAAAGTAGAACATGTGCGACTATCTGGAACTGGACGGCAACTAGTTGCCGATAG
>JARFOD010041659.1:0-10230 GCA_031763545.1 Mopalia muscosa | reverse complement strand
GGGGGGGGGACCAATGAAAAGCAATAAAGATATTGACATGGAATTGAGTGCCCGTCATACAGTTCAAGGTATTATTCTAAGAATGAGGCTTAGATGTCCCTGGAGCCTTAGTAAGCTGGTTTAGAACCTCTTTATTTTGATGAAAGACTGAGGAGAGTATACTGATGTTATTTGGCAGGTTACTCTGTATAAGAAAGCTATATTAATTATGTTCAATAGTAGTTCAAGGCTATCTCACTGATGAATGACACTGGCTGGGGTCACGATCAGGCTTCATTTGCTTTTACACCAGTCACTAGCCCTAAAACATCTACTCTCTCCACCATTTACCCAAACCTATTTTAGAATGACTATAAGCCTTAAAACATCCACTCAGTCCACTATTAAGTCTAGCCTATAACCCTTTTCCAGACAAGAGATGGCAGATCTGTCCATGAAGAAGCATATAGCTTAAGGGGATATAGGCGTCAGACATGCTACCTATCAAACATGAAATTATGTGCTTGGCTTCAGGGTATGACCGTTTTCTTGTCATCATCACACTTTTATAATCGTCTAATCATGTTATGGGGGAGTTTCTGATGCACTCTAACACTTTACATCCATCATCAGAGGGAATAAAACCAAAACTACCACCAACTATTCCCAGTAAATCACAAATGATATTCCATATGTAATAACCAGCTATTATTTTTGAAAATTGCAACACAAAGTTCAGTAATGATTGAGTTTATGAGTGTAAAGGAACTGTGCACGTTTAAATCATACAATTTATTTTATCTTCTATTTCAAGCAATAACAGTTCTTTCTGAACATATGCATTACAACAGAGATGTTGTAAACATGATCTTATCTTATTGACTACCATGAGACACATGGGATAGGACTATCATACATTATACCACATTATTTCAGGGCTGTACACATGACAAGTTACGCTCGTATAACCATCGATTGGCTTACAGTAGCCCATACTGACTGTACCCTATAAGCTGGTTCATATAGCAAATCTTTTCAGGTAAAGGGCCGTGGAGTTAGACTCAGACAAAATTCTATTGGTTGATCTGGTCACATGCGCATACAGGTTTGCAAAATGGCAGAGAGAAGTTTAGACAAGAGGACTGTACGTTCATGTGACCAGATCAACCAATAGAATTCTGTGTGTGTCTAGAGCCTAATTCTGCGGCCCTTTACCTGAAAATCTTTGCTATATGAACCAGCTTAAAGGGTACAGTCAGTATGGGCTACTGTAAGCCTATCGCTGGTTATACGAGCGTAATGACAAGTGCAAGTTGATATGCAGACATGCTAGAATAACAGTTTACGGTCATGTCTAGATTATTCTTCCAAAAAGACTCTGGACCAATAAATATGTACTTCACAAATTTGTTTGATCCCACCAGGAATCCACCAGTCCTTACATGGTTACAATCTGCATAAAAGGCCTACAGCAAGCAGCTAGTATATAAAAGTATAACTCAAATTCTGTCAATTAATGAGATAATTTTTTTTATATAAAAACAATAGCACCACAAGGTTGCTAAAGTGGAATTATTATCCCAGGTCCCAGGTAGTGAACATAATTGTTATATGTTCATCAAGTCTGTGTTAATCATTGTACCATGCATGCCCTTGCTTGATTGGGGTTATTTCCCTCACATGAACATCACTCAATAATCCAGTCCAGTGGAGTGAAAGAAGCCTTCATTGACATCACAGGCAGCAAATAATGACAAGATTGGATAATCCCAAACATAAAAGGCACACCACAAACGGATAATCTTCATGTTGCCCTCAGCTCGGCTTCTCGGGGGCCCCAAGGAAACAAAATGCTTCCTTCAACTGCACACTGTAGTTGTGTTGCATATTTAACCTTCGTTAGAGTGATAAAGGGTATCTATTATCACACTAACACTCAAACACACAATGATTTAACCATTTCAGAAACACCTGGCTGTATTTGGTAGGGCTGAAACCTCTTATCACACTTTCTGGGATTTAATGTATAGATCTTTGTGGACAATTTCCTGTTAGTGCAGACACTGGATGGCTTCCAGACAATATAAATATACAGGCTGGGGAGACAATAAGCAAATCAGTGGAAACAGTTTACCGATGCCAGTCTGGAATATCTAAGGTATTCCAGAACAAAGGGTTACTGACCACAGACCAAACACTCCATAAGGAAATAAAAGACTTTGGCATCTGTAAATCTCTTAATAATCACAAGTTTAATAAAGAGCCATTGAGCCTGTTTTTAGTGAATGATAATACTTGGGTATTTCAGAAATACAAAGACATTTTCAACCAAGATAGCCTATCAGTAAACAGTAGATCAGGTATGCTACATCCCTTCACATCTGTCCAGGGAGCTGGAATGACAATTATCAGACAGCCTTTCAGGGTATTTTTAGTGATGAACTATCAGTAAATAGAGAAGATTACCACTAATTCAATACCTGATAAAGACATTGCTGATTGGTTCATCCCAAAGGATCTGCCAGACTTTCCGTAGGTGTATTTGCAGAGAAGTATATTTAAATATCAGTATTCCAAGACAAAGGTACTGACCAAGTAAGAGATAAGCTGACCAAGTAAGAGATAAACCATCAGAAAAAGACTGTTGAAATAATATCCTACATAGAAATATCTGTACATCTCTCAATTACAACTAAATGTGATATTTAAGAGCATAATACTATTGAATAAAGTGAGTAAAGTATTTTTACCAACAAAAAAAAGAAGAATATTCTTTCCAGAATTTAGTTCAGTAAAATAAAAGTATTTCAATTTATGCCAAGGGAACACAACTATGCCCTTGTAAATCCCCCTGAATAACCAATTAGCATACAACATATTTTAAAAGATTAATCACACCGGCATGCTGATTTATACAAACCAATAAATCATGCCAGCATATTTTATATCTACTGGAAATTGTGCTTTACCATCAATTTGACAATTGCTATTGGACTTTTAATGTCATTTTTCGATTGTTTAACTTCAAATGAAAAGGTCTAGCAAGACCCTAAGAAACATAACTAACTTTGAAGGTTTTATGATTTTATGGTATATGTAACTACTCATGTATCTTTCTTATTTTAAGCTTACTGTCCATTTAACCATTTTACATTTCACATAATTTAATGACGTTGAAAATATGTGTTGGTTTTTTATTACCACCATGTTATGCCCCCTCTATATAATGAGGTGACCATTAGAGAAAGAAATCTCAGTATCAGTTTATATCTAATACACTAAGATATCCAGAACTAAAGGTATTCTGCTAACATGTCATTAACTTTCATATTGGGTCTAAAATGTTTTGTGAAAGGTATCTGGGGTGGATATGTGATTTTTAACTGTGGGGAAAAAAAGAAACCTTTATCAACTATCTTTAATATCAGTAACAAAATCAATCAGACAAAAAAACCTAACCTCTGCTGCACAGCTGCTATGTATGCCTTGGAACAGACATACCTAAGGAAGACTGCTCATATATTTTTTCCAAAAAGAGGGAGAAATTATTTCCTTTCAATTGAAAATAACCAGGAAACAATTTATGTCCTCTCTTCTGAAGATAGACAAAAAGTTGAAAACTAGAGACAGATTGTAAATCAAATTTCAGGACAAGAGACTAGGGAGTCACTTAGTCTACAAACCTGAGCATAATATTGCCAATATGTCTGGGTCTTCATGCATACAGTGCAGAGAGGATATCTAACAACGTTCTTAGCTCAACTCATCAATTTTCTTTTTTATATAATAAATTGAATTTGTCAGATACCCACACAAAAAACTAATTGCTCCTTTGCTTATTAGAAAATGAATAAGAAAATTTAATTGTGAAAAGAATCTAAGAGGGATTTACATCATAGGTTAATGGCAATGCCAAGACTAATAAATACACAGGCTTAGATCTGATGATTTAGTGTCACTTCTCAAAGGTTTTATATTATTCTTTGCTGAAAAATACAAATCTTAAAGGAAAAAATATTTATAAAGTTATTTTTAAAAAATCTCTTACATGTATATGCACTTCAAAACACTTTAAACTTGTCACAATATTAATAATTCATTAAGTTCTGATATTTCAGTTTAAAAAAAACAAAGAAAAACAATAAATATCCTGCAAATAAAATATGCTATAAAATCACCAGAACAAATAAATCTGATGGCATTCAGGAAGAAACTCTCAATTTCCTGCATACATGATATAGTCATTCCAAAAGATGTTTCAACAATCAATATTGCACAAAAGAAAAAAAAAAGAGTGAAATGAATATTACATGAGTTAAATCTAAAAAAACCCCAACTTTTATGTCCATTGATATTTTTTGGCAAAATGTTGTCAGATATACCCAGGCTATTCATATAAAATACCACCCAAAATGATGTGGTATGATTTATTCAACAGTTCATCTTTGGTTCATCGTTTTCTATTCGCTTTATATTTACTTTCAAATGAACAAATGTCATGGTTTCAAACAAAATATACACAAATTGGAATTGATAAGATATGCACAATTACATGTTAACCGCTTTATCAAAATCAAAACTGTGCCAATTTTGGGCTGATCTTTGATTTTTATCTCACAATTTGATCAGTGGCATTCCTGATTTACCCATGACAATATAGAGATTGTTTAACAATTTGCAAACCCTGTTCATTGTAGCCTTTATTCAGAAAAAAGCATTGTAAATAACAAGTATTTGACATGAATATTTTTTTCCTATACTTCAGGATTGTTAATGTATTCATGTTGTCTTTACATCTTTTTTCAAAGCTTTTTATCTGGTATTTTATCATAACTGGACCACCAATGGATGTAGGGAATCACCCTCAACACCACTGTCAACAAAGATAAGACTGGACAAGACTGCCACAGGATGTAATATAGACAAGACAAGACAGGATAATCACAGGATGCAATACAGGAAACTCCCTCGCACCCAATGGCTAATCCTATATAAGCTCTCATTGACGATGATTTAGTGCCTGTTTGATAGATTGATTGATATTTAACATCTAGACCATAGTAGCCTAATCAAATCATTATTATTGTTAGAAAGGATAATTAAAGAACAGTTCAGTGTGTTTTTAAGATTTTAATGATTATGAACCAGAAACAGTTTCACATGACATCACCGTCGTCATATAAGGGAAATACCCTTGAGTAGGACGACGTTAAATCCCAATCAAACAAACAAACACATGATATCAAATGATACCATGTATTTTGTGGGCATTCACCAGTGATTGTAGTATTAAAAAAAGCATTAAGGAATCGTCTCGTCCATATTAAATGCATCTTTTTAAATAGAATTTAGTTACCTTTTCGTAACAAGGATTTGTTTGTTTATTTAGGTTTTCAATTAAGGTCATACCACTCATAGAGCACCAAGTCTGTCTCGTGGGTTAAGAAAAATAGACTGTTGACCTCACTGACAACAAAGACATGCTAACAGAATAATTACATTACACACTATGTACAACAAATCAGCTTTTTGTTGCCCCTTACATTCATATCACCAGCACATGAAGCTAACTCCAAGTGCAAGTTCTTCCTAATGTTAACCAGTACATGTGTATATTTAGAGAGTATATATGTTACAAATGGAAATCTTAATGACACTACTGAATGTCCTCAGTCTTAGTACCCAGACATCTTAACTACATCTTGTACTTTCTTGTTGGTGTCCAAGTAGGCAGATTAAGAGAGAGAAGTCCATTACAGCAATTTACACATATGGATTTTACATTAACACTGTCTTAGGAAAATCCATCAAATTAATACCTTGATTTAATTTCTGTCTTGACCAGTATATCTGTTTCTATGTTGTTACACAAAATATACTACTATTAACATCAAATGTAAAAGTAGTAACATTTATGACACATTATTATATCATTGGCTGAGTCTTTTTTTGTTTTTAATTTGAATTGAATTAGACGCATCTTTTAAAGAATTTTTAAGTATTACTAAAATGTAAATAACCTTTTAAAATACTTCATTGATTTCAATTTTAATGGTATAATAAAATATTTTATCACAAAACAGACTATGGATTTATAGCAAACCAACATCGATTGGCATAGGTCTTGAGAAAAAAAGAAATCTTTAGAACGACAAATGCACAGGAAATCAAACAAATGCAGTGCTGTAATTTTCACCATCTGTGATTTTATTCTTAAAACTAAGAATACATTTGATTTAACTCAACCAGACAAAGAAACCTTGGATTTTGTCTCTAAAGGTTTGCTGGTTATTGACCAAAGGTATGTTCAAAGAGATTAGGTGTTCCTTTAACAAGGAAAGAAACAAATATTAGGGATAAATTAATCAATGAATCACACAAATCCCTTAACCATAACAGTTGTGTAAATTCAAAAGAAAAATATTTTGTGGACAGAAGAGACCAACTGTTATAAACGATTAACAAAAACATCACCAGCCGTTACGCTCAAGGGCATTAAAAGCCCTAAAGCAAAATCAGTTATTTTCCATTTCAACACTCTTTGGCACCTTCAAATCACACTTGACAAATTTGTCAAAGAAAAAACAAGAAACAAAAAAATTTAGTGAAAAAAAAGCGTGAAACCTGGAATAAAGAAGCCTGGTGTAATGATGAAAGTGCCAACTTAAATTAACACTTGATTTTTCTGTAGACACAGCAACATGAAAGATTTCCTTATTAAACTCAACCAGGAGCGAAAATCAGTCATCTTGTGTGACAGATTTTCAATTGAGATTTAATTTACTAATGTTCCTTGGGAGCTAAAATCCACATTTCTAAGTGGATCCAAATCAGGAAATAGAAAATAGTATTCAGTCGATAAGATACTAGTTCATGAGTTCTATCAACAAATGTCTTTTACTAACTCATTACAACTAGAGTGCCAGAGTACCAGTTTGTTGTACAAATGTCAACTGTAATTGTTTTCAGGCAGTTTTCATTTCTAAATTTAGCTTTGTTGGATTTCTGTTGTTTTTTTTTACAACAATTAAAGCTATTTTACTTTGAGTATGGCCTATAGGATATCAAATGGGGGTGACCTCACCTTTAAGGACATTGTACACAAAGTTATTACATTATAATATCTATTATTGATTTCCAGACTAATTGAAAAATAATGCTCCATGTTAAATCCAAGCATTTCCAAAGGCCATTAGAAATCACATGTTTTTATTTTATTTTATTTTTTAGGCAAAATTATGTCTTGACTTAGATGTTACACATGTCAACTTGACAAAAATTAAACTCTGGGAAAACAAATTTCAATTCTGATCCTATTTGTTTGACTGTTTTCACACTCCAAAAAAATATATACATGCAATCAAGCCTAGTTTACATCACTGATAGGCATTTCAATTCAAATTTAATCCACTAATGCGTCTGAATGTTTAAAAGCCAGACTTAAAATATAAAAACCTCAATCCTTCATGTTTCTATTTTTGTTGGTTTTTATTCTTATATTTTTTGCAGCTGTTAATTTCTTAACTTTTTGAAGCTATACATTTTTTAAGTGCTGTTAAAAGTCATATTGGAAGATAATTCACTTGTATGATGAGATTGGAGGTGAGGAAAAACCTTGTACAAATCAATCTGCCTGTAATCATTTCAAATACTTCAATGACTTTTTCAATTTTCTAGATTGTCTGATTGGTTTATTAATTGTAGCCAAATATTCATCCTTAATGAATATTCAGGATCAGCATGAAGGTCCCTGCTTATTATCCATTTAAAGAATACAGAGATAATCAGAGATAAAACAAACAAAATCATTACATTGATTGATTAGTTTTTTATGCCACATTCAGCGGTATTTCAGCTACGCTGTGGCATGAACATAGCAAAATCTATACAAGAATAAAATGGATGTTCTGTACATTGGCAGGGGTCGAAATGTATAAAATATTTTATCAGACATTTTTCCAATTCTGTCCTGCAGGCCATTAAACATAATGTTAAATTCTGGGGATTTTAACAGGACAATCTTAATTTTTACCGGACATGTCCTGCAAATGTATGGTTATTTTCATCCCTGATTGGTACTTGAATATACTTTTAATATGAAATTAAAAGAACACAAATAAAGCATAAACAAAGCTAAAAAGGTAAAAAAAAAAAAAAAAAAGGTGTAGACGAATATGAAAAAACCAGCTCATTGGCAAAAACAAAAACTCTGCTTGACAGCTTTCAATTGAGATTTAATTCAACTAGTGCTATTGGCAACTTCAGCTGACTGAATTTTTAACAAAATCCCCCATGAAAAACCTGTTATCTGCCATGTCATTTGTACAACATCTTTTTTGTCCATTTTATTATTAGGTTTTGCAGCTGTTGAATTCCAGTCTCAGTGCAATTTAGCAGCATTTGATTTATGCATTTTAAACACAGACTCTGTGTGTTTGTAGGGTGTCAAACCCCAAAGGTCCCTTCTGCAAATGGAATCAAAATAGCAAACAAAAACACATCATAATCTGCTTAACAACAGATTTCCACAATAAAAATGTCCCTGAATTTGAACAATTACCCAAAAATGCAGAGATTTAAAGGACAAATAAATGTTTTTTCTAAACAGATGATTAATGGTATAAATCAGTGCCATTAAAGACTTTGTGATCGATTGTGATCTATTTCAACTGAAGAGAATCTATCGGTATTAAATGCTTGCCTATCTTCAGCCCAAAGTGCTCATGTCGTGCAAATGGAAGCAACTAAACATTTTAAATGTAGTTGTAATAATATATTTCCTGAAAAAGTGTGCTGGTCAAAGAATCATCACACAATATAGGTCATCGGCTGAATAGCTACTAGCAAACTGATGACAGCTCCACACAGACGGAATTAATACTAGTAATACCTATGGCTCAAAGTCTCAATAATAGAGAAGGGATGAAACACTATTCTAGAATACTAAAGAAACTAACAAAACCTAGTGTGGCATAAGTAAGTAAAAGTCACTCCTTCCCAACTCCTCTTCAAAAATATATGGTTGAAGAATACTATTGTGGGTCACACTGCAATAGCATATGACTATAAATTAGATCACAGCCAACCAATCTGGACATATTGGCAGATAAGTATCTTCTAGGGTCATGCTTCTGTGCGCATGTGATCACGAACTGGGAAAATCGGCCTCTTTATGATGTCCCTTCGAGGCAAATTCAACGGCTGTTCGTTCATGAGGGACCTGTTTAACTCGCCTAGTAAATCGCCAATTTTCTGACGTCGTCGCGATTGAACAGGCCAGCCTCAGCTGCATCCCGGCAGACCATGGCTGTCATCATACGGTAGAAACTGCCATCAGCTTCTGTCTGAATTTTTTCACAGCTTTTGACAGCATTTCCCAGGGCACATTCTCTGCATTAAGCAATATATAGAGCTGCCTAAAAGCCACCAACAGAAAAGTTTTCTTCAATACATCAAACAAAGCGCAGTAAACCAAACAAGTTACAGATCAAAATAGCCTTTTTCCTTTATTTAACATCAAACACAGATAAATACAAAACAAGAACAATTTCATGGCATTTACCTGCTCTCAAACCCTAAACACAAGAAATAAAACAAAAAAATCCCATTGTAAATACATTGCTTTATATTTGTAAAAGCAATCACACTGGCACACGGACATTATATGAGCAATAAAATTGACATGAAGAACTCCTGAAGCTGAAATAACACAACAAATCCATACACATGCAATCTTATAGAAATAAGATCTAAACTGTTCCCAAGTTTTGTTTGTTGCATGTTGGCGCTGTCTAACACCTAATTCAGCAAGAATAAGCTAAAGTCTTCCGATTTTCTTCTGAGTTGATAGTGTTGATAAGAAAGTCACATGTAGTAAAGTGGAGAAAATGTCGACTCAAAGTTTGTTAATTGAACTATGTAATTGTGGGGCATATCCATGTTAGTCATGTTAAAATATCCAGTTTGCAAAATCCGGTCTGTTGCCCAAAATCTTCAGGAGCAGCTCTGTATTAGGTCAATTTAAGAAACCAATTAACACTATGAGTTAGGCATTTGTGTTAAATGTCAATAGCGACAAACAAAACATGGGGAGTGTTTTAGATCTGATTTTACTTACATTGAAATTGCATTGCAGTTACCGTATAGTCCCTTTCTTTACGAACGGGTCTCTGACAGAACGTTCGAAAAGTTAGAGGCAGAACAGAGCGATAGCCACTCTAGTCATTAGTTGGGTGTGTGTATTAGCTGTAG